>CABHPP010116619.1:47853-58217 GCA_902168425.1 Peromyscus attwateri | reverse complement strand
ACACACACACACACACACACACACACACACACATACACATACATACACACATACATATATACACATACATAATCACCAAATGCATATGTACTACATATATACATGTATTTATGTATCATATTATAGACAGATAGATAGATAGATAGATAGATAGATAGATGGTTCTGGATAATTTAGACACAATGACTCAATTAAAAGGATGCTGGGTGGCTCCTGGAATGACAGGACACCTGGGGAGCCAGGTTGGCTATGGAGTAGGCAGCGAGCTCCCTCAGAGTAGGTGCAGGATGCTATGGGTATCACATCCTCACTGACCTGCTAGCAAAAGTATCCATTTGGCATTATAAGTAAATATTATTAAGTAGGCAGATTTAAAATCACAGAACCCTTGAGTAATGAAGACTGACGATACCTAGTTAAGACTGTGCCCTTAAATATGATTTTATTATATAATACATCTTTCTACATATATTTCCGTATCTGTAACTCTTGTTGCTATCAAATTTTCCTGTGAAGGGTTTCAGGAGGCAGTATCTGCTAGAGAAGTGGTTCTCAACCTGTGGGTTGTGGCTCCTGGGTTTGAACAACCTGTTCATAGGGGTCACCTAAGACCATTGGAAAACACAGCTATTTATATTACAATTCATAGTAGTAGCAAAATTACAGTTATGAAGTAGCAGCAAAAGTAATCTTATGGTTGGGAGGTCACCACAACATGAGGAAATGTATTAAAAGGTCACAGCATTAGGAAGGTCGAGAACCACTGTACTAGAACAACAATCACCATGTACCACTGTCCATTCGAACCTTGACTGGACCCCATAGCAAATGCTTGTGACCAAGGCATGGAGGAGAGGCAGGAGCACTCAGTTCCTCTGGTACCTGAGTCTTACGGCAGGAAGGACCTGTCATCACTTCCTCCATGGGTGTAAAGACCCCAGAGATGGCTGCTTTGGAATAGTGAGCAAATCTAAGACAAAGAAATCATAAGCCCAGAGTCCCAAGGACTTGGTTAAGAATGAGGTTACCTTGCTTAGGATAAAAAATGTGCAAATAGGCGCAAGGACCCTGAGAACATCAAGCTAGTGGTCATGTGTCCAGCACCAAGTTCAGTAGAATGGATCACCTTTAATCGCTGTGTCTTAGCTGGCCTGGCTACCTAGGGGCAGGTTCATAGTGAAGTAGGAGAATGCTTGC
The DNA here is from genome assembly GCA_902168425.1 of Peromyscus attwateri. Classification (NCBI taxonomy): domain Eukaryota; kingdom Metazoa; phylum Chordata; class Mammalia; order Rodentia; family Cricetidae; genus Peromyscus; species Peromyscus attwateri. Next base: position 57,020 of record CABHPP010116619.1, on the reverse strand, counting down.
CTACTGTGCACAAGGCCTTGTTACATCTCCAGTATACCACACACAGGCAGTACTTCAGATATAAAGAAAAGAGTGATGCTTTTGCTACAAATCTGAGTATAGTCTGAGTTCAACACCGCTGTATGTAATCCAACACTTGGCCACTTACACAATAAGCCTCATGGGGCTGCTGGATGTGAACCAACAGTAGATGAAGTTGTGGAGGTGACTTTGAAAGCTTTGTCCCTCAAGCTTCCAGCCTGGCTCAGCTGGGAGATGGTGGTCACGTGAAGGTGGAAGGGGATGATGGCGCCTGACTCACTTGCTCATTCACTCTGGGGACAGCTCAGTCCTGGCATTGTGAGACTACAAGGAGCAAAGACTGCCTTTGCCCTGTAGGAACCCACAGTTACAGAGGGGTGGTATAGAGGAAGTGGGTCCGGATAAACACGTGGGAGTTGGGGCAGTCTGCAGAGGACAGAGCGAAGACTCGTGAACTCTCAAGGGCAAAGTGTCCATGGACAGCTGAGATGTGAGGAGGGTGACTTCCTGGAGGAAGAAGCTGTGCCCAGGCTTTGAGCTTCAGTGTCTTGAGGATTAGTGAGTTTTATGAGAACAGCGCAATAGGATTAAGCCACATCAATCAAAGCTGGCTTGGTTTTGGCAGCGAGCCCTTTGAAAGGGGTGAAAAGGCAGAGGCAGCTATGGGTTCTGGTCTCATTTGGAGGGAATGGCTTTTATTGAGAGCGCCTGATCTGCAAGTAACGACTCAGGCAGGCCCAAGGGTGTGTAGCTACCGGGCCACCTGATCAGTGGGTCTATGCTGTTCTTAGAGATGTGTTAGCCAGTTGGCTTGACTAATGTGTTCCCGGTGAAGTGAGCTGGGAGGGAAAAAAAAATCTCTTCCTGGTTGTAAAACTGGAGGATCCTCTCCTATGATGATATTGGTCCCTGGCTGCTCCCCCTGAGCTCTGGCAATCAATCCTGCTCAGAAAGAAAGCTTGTTGGGTAAGGGGGAAAGGTGGAGGATGTCCCATTCTTAGGAAGGTGAACACACAAAATAGAGAAAAATACCAAGCCTGGCAACCTGATGGCGTTTACGTAACAAAGAGAAAAGGCTTCTCATGGAAAGCAATAGGGGAATTGGATGAAAAACATACAATTCCATCATGCTTAGGTATCTCTGGAAGCCAGTGAGCTCTCCCTGTAGGGAGACCAGCCAGGAAGGGAGAGGGGGGGCCTGCTCAGCTCCTGCACTATCTCATGCTAGGATTCTGGCCAAGGGTGAGATGAAGATAGGCCGGAGGCCATGCTGGCTTTCAAGCCTTCAGAAAGGCTGCCATCGTCCACTGGATTGTCCCAACAGCTTCCCGAGGGCAGAAAGAGCGGCAAGGGTTTATGAGTTTATTTGATGATTGATTGCAAAAGAATTAAAGTGATTTGCCAAAATCATGTATCTGATGGCTACCTGAGCTGGGACTGGACTCTCTGGTTCAGCTGCTGCTCTGGGCAGGAGGGGAGGAGGAAGGAAGGCCCAGCTTCCTGCCGTGTGCTCTCCAGATAGACCTCGCCTTCAGCATGGATGTCGTTTCTATGTGCACATGAGAAAAATGGTTGAGAGGGGTTGATGCTTTCGCCCAGGGGGCAGTGCCTGTATTAGTGGCATTCCCAGAACCTGCCATGGCCCCTGGGAATGGGTCATGAAGTAGACATGCCCACAGTCTTCTCTGGGCAGAGCTGGCCCAGGATCATGCCAGCTGGCTGGGTGTCAGAGGAGGGTACACTTGGCCTGGAGTCAGGCCGATCTGACTGAAAGTGTCATGTCACTCTGCCCTGAAGCTTTGCGATGTCACCCTGGATATTGTCACACCCCACCCCACCCTCTTCATCACACCTCACCCCACCACAGCCAACTTTGACTGAGCGGATCTCTGGAACTGATAAGGTGATGGCATCCTGCCTACAGCCTGGGTGAGGACATCATCACATGGCTGTCCAGGGTGGGGGAGGTGTGTGTTATCATCATCAAATACAAAAGTCCAGGAATCTGGGGTGGTGGTGGTGCATGCCTTTGATCCCAGCACTCGAGAGGCAGAGCCAGGTGGATCTCTGTGAGTTTGAGGCCAGCCTGGTCTACAGAGCGAGATCCAGGATAGGCACCAAAACTACACAGAGAAACTCTGTCTCAAAAAAACCAAAAATGAATAAATAAATAAAAAATAAAAAATAAATCCAGGAACTGGAGAGATGGTTCCAGCAGTTAGGAACAGGTACTACTCTTTCAGGGGATCCAAGCTTGATACTAGCACCCATGTTAGTCAGCTACAACTCCAGCTGCATGGGATCTTAAGCCTCTGGCCACCATGGGCACCGGCACTCACATGTGTGTATCCATACAGATACAATCACAAATGCACATAATTTAAAAAAAAAAGATTTAAATCCAAGGAAGGGGTTAACTCATAAAAAGCCTTTGCAAGCTCCAGTACATGGCCATTGCCTTCATGCAGTCCAGCTGTCATCACTGGGAGATGGCTTTCTTGGGCAATCTGCTTAGAGATCCTTGGTGTTGTCACAGGAACTGAGGACATGGCTGACATTGAGCCACCGAGTGGCCTGGAGCCAGGGTTGTTAAGTACTCTATAATGTGTAGGGTAATCCTTCACAACAAGACAGGCTGCTTGAAATGCCAGTGGCTTCCTCCTAGGAGGTGCTGCTGGAGGTCAGCTGGGGTACTCAACTGCCTGGTGAAGAGGTCCCCTGGGCACCCCACCCCCATTCTGCAGCGCTGACTCTGAGGCCCTGGGAAGTCGAGGCCCTAGAATCTAACTCAAAACATAAGCTTCCCCCGCCAAGGGGTAAAATGAGGCTTTCTTTTAGGTGACGGGGTGGTGAAAGAACTCTCCGGGGTCAGTTCTAAATTTCTTTCAGTAACAAAACAATCAGCATGCTGGAGCCTGTGTCTTTCCTTGATTTCACGGCTGCCTCTTCCAGGCCTGGGTGGTAGAGAGAGGTGGTGCCTGCCAGGCTCCTGGGTGAACACTGCACCAGCTTCCAAACACTCCAGGATGAGATGGCCTGGGTGACAGGGCCTGGATGTGGTTGCTGCAGAAACAGAGGGAGGAGAAAAGGGGTTGAGAGGTATCTTCGGGTGTTTTCTGTTTCTTAAAGCAGCAGCTGCACCGTCTTGGCGCAGGCTCTCTGGGTGGAGTAAGTCTCTGGGATTCTTCTGCTGAGGCAGGCAAGCATAGGGGATAGTTTAGCAAACTGGGACTCCACTTGGTGTGGGCTATACAAACATCCCTCTTCTAACAATATACTTGGCAACCTGAGACCCTTGCCTGTACTGCATATATGCACAGTTTGCTTCTCTGAGCAATGTACCCAGGAACCTGTTAGCAAGCTAAGATCCCCACCTACATCCAGCTGCATACACACCCCTCTCTGAACAATGGAGTAAGTGTCCCCTCTCTTGAACAACCATCAACATAGGTTATATTGAATCAGTACTCCAGTTATGTTCTGTTTAAGGGTAGAGGGACCAGATCCAGCCTAGACTGGTTTTGGGTTTGTGCACAATAAGACACATTCTAAGTGAACATTTTTAGGAAGGATCCTCCATCTACCATCGCACGCCTTTGCATACTTGAGTGAGAGATAATTAAAATCAGATGCATCATGAAAAAGGAACATGTGTAGTAGAAGAAAATTGTGTAACTAAAGTCTGTCCATCAAAATAGAGAACTACTCAGTGTACATCCTTAGTAATCAGGTTCTCCCTCCTTTAGAACCCATAACAAATCCCAGGGGTCCTTGTGGTACTTTTTTACTCCTGTGGCTTGTCATTCTTGACAGCATATCAACTATAATGTGGCTTTGCAACTCTGTGTGCCCTTTTCTGTCATTCTTAAACCAAGAACCGGGAAACTCCCTGCACAGACCTACCTAGCCACTGGTAACACCTCTGCATGATCAGCGCAAACAAAGAGAGGGTTGGAATCATCCCCAGGCAGGCCTGGTGACACACGCCTGGGAATCTAGCACTGCAGAGGCTGAGCCAGAAAGGTCTTAAGTTTGAGTGAGCCTAGGCCACACAAAGAGATCCTGTCTAAAAATCAAACAGCACCAGTATCCAGAATCCATTCCTAGCTGACCCTTTCCTAGAGCCCAGCTTCCTTAATTTTTTAATCTGTGTGTGTGTGTGTGTGTGTGTGTGTGAGAGAGAGAGAGAGAGAGAGAGAGAGAGAGAGAGAGAGAGAGAGAGAGAGAGAGAGAGAGAGTGAGAGTGTGTGAGAGTGTGTGAGGGAGGGTGGAGGTCATGGATAGCTTATGGTGTTCTTCTCCTCCATTTACGCAGGTCCTGGGTTGTCAGGCCTGCATGGTCAGGCAGCAGGCACCTTTACCCACTGAGTCATTTCACAGGCCTGGGAGCCGGGATTCTTAAATTAGACATGAGAAGTTGGGGAAAAAAAAAAAAAGCAAAAACAGCTTGGCAACAGTAAATGGTTTCTGGATGTGCATGCACAAAAAATTTAACCAAAATCAAACACATAATGAATCAGAGATGTTTCTGGCAGGGCTCGCCTGTGTGACTTTGTGGAACTTCCCTGTAGCCTTGATTCTGAACTCAGAACACACAGACTCTGCACACTGCAGGAGCCATCAAGCTGGCCGCTCTCTTAATGCCACTGAATGTCTCCTGACATGCCTCGGCTAAGGTTAGAGACCGAATATGTGCTGATCCACAGTGTTTTTACCGTACGTACAAAGTTTTCTTCTATAGGAAGATGATGGTTTAATTATGGAAAACAAAGTCTTCCTGTTTTCTACCTTTATTCCTCAGCATCTGTCAAACTAGTGTGTCTTTGGGATGGAGTGTATTCAAATGTCTGGTTTTAAAACTTGCTGTGTGAGTTGCCGGCTTGAGCTTTATTTAAAGAATTTTGGCTTGAGATTAGGACATTTCCAACTATTTCTGAGATGGCATTAAAAATATTTCTACCATCTTGTACTATGTGTTTATGCGAAGGGCCATTCTTCACACTGGTGATTATAAAATCAAAATGTTGGCCAACTCTATAAACAGTGAGGATGCTCTGTGTCTTGGGGTATTGAATGTTTGGCCAACATTTAATTATTTCTGTAAAATAAAGGACCTCTATCTCATTAGCATACACATTTGACTTCCTCTTTAATAAATAGTTAAGTTACATGTATACCAATGAATTATTTGGAAACTATGATTTGTTACCAGCAAGTGTTTGGTTTGGGTACCTACTTTGCATACCTTACACACCCAGGGTCCTGTGAAATCTTCTCCAGCAAAAAGAGGCAGAGAGTGGAGAGACATTAGAGGCCCTGCCCTGGAGGGCCTCGGCGACTCCCAGCCTTGAGAGTTCAGACTGCCACTCCTGGACTCAGAGAGTCAGGGATGGCAGGGGTGCACCAAGAGGAGGAAGTGAAGGGATCCCCACCTCCTGCTCTGTGGAACTTGCTTGTCCTGCCTCAATGTCCCTCTTTGTCTTTCTAATACCAGTTCCTCAAGCATTGTGACTGCCCCAGAGTCTAAATATAAGCTTTCTTCTATTTCTCATATAGACTTGCTTAGTCAGATAAGGCTGCTATAACAAAACGCTCCAGGCTATGCAGCTTATAGACAACAGAAATATGCTCATAGCCCTGAAGGTGGGGAGGTCCAATATCAAGGTGCCTGCAGATTCAAGGTCTGGTGAGGGCCAATTTCCTGGCTCATAGGAGTGACTTACTGTGTTCCCACACAGTAGAAGGCATGAGGGGTCTGTTTTATATAGGCTTCACTTTGAGGCCCTAACCACATCCCAAAGGGTGTGTGTGTGTGTGTGTGTGTGTGTAGTTACAGGTGGTTTTTGAGCCACCTGACCATGGGTGATAGGAACCAACAGGCCCTCTGCTACAGCAGGAAGTGCTCCTAACTACTGAGCCGTCTCTCCAGCCCCTCCACCTTAGTCTTCAAGGCAGGGTCTCTCACTGAACTAGAACCTTACCAATTTGGCTAGACTGACTGGCCAGAAAGCCCCTGCATCCTCTCTCTGCCTCTCCAGCACTGTGATCACAGACATGTGTCACCATGCCTGGCTTTTATCCTAGCTCTTCCTGATCGCTTAGAAAGTACTTTAGCTGACTGGATACTGAGCCATCCCCCTACCCTGTGCAGGGTTAAATTTTACTAGATAACTAGAAATTGCTCTCCAAAACAGACGATCCCATCCACACTTCTACCGTCTAAAATCCGAATACAAGCTCTTGTCTAAACATGCCAGGGTCCCCTCATACTTGGTGTCTGTCGTTGGGCGAAGAAAATTGTGTTAACTTGATGGGTGTGAGATAGCATCGCTGTGTTGTATAAAATTCCCATTTCCCGCCTGGAGTGGTGGTGCCACACCTTTTAATCCCAGCACTCGGGAGGCAGAGGCAAGTGGACCTCTGTGAGTTTGAGTCCACCTGTCTACAAATCGAGTTCCAGGACAGCTAGGGCTGTTACACAGAGAAGCCCAGTCTCAGAGGGAAAAAAAAATTTTTTCTTCCATTTCCCAAGTTAAGACCCTGTCGTTGCCTTTGTTGGGTTTTTTCTTCTATGGTTTGCATTTTAATTTCTTTACCTATTTTTAGTATTTATTTTTAGTTTTAATGGTAATACTACTTTTAATTATGTCTCAGTGTGAGGACACGTGAGTACAGTTGTTCACTGAAGTCAGAGGCATTGGGTCCCCTGGAGCTGGAGTTACAGACAGTTGTGAGCTTCCTGACGTGGGTACTGGAACCTGATCTCTGGTCCTCCATAAGAGCAGTATGTATGCAACCACTGAGCCAGCTCTCCAGCCCCTTTGACCCATTTACAAACTAGTTTGTTACATGACTTTGGAGGGAGGGATTCTTGACACATTCTAGGTACTTTGTAGATGGATTTTTCTTTTTGGGCCACCAGCTCACAAAAAAATGACACAGAGACTTATTATTAATTATGAAAGCTTGGCCTTAGCTTAGGCTTGTTCCTAACTAGTTCTTATAACTTAAATTAATACATATCTATTAATCTACATATTTTTTTTTCGGAGCTGAGGACCGAACCCAGGGCCTTGCGTTTGCTCTACCACTGAGCTAAATCCCCAACCCCCCATACTTTTATCTGGCTCGGTTACCTTTACTCTGTACTCTGAGTTCTACTTTCTTTCCAACCAGCTGGTGACTCTGCTTTTCTTCTTCCCAGAGTGCTCTCTGTCCAGAAGTCCCGTCTAGACCTCCTGCCCAGCTATTGGCCATTTAGCTTTTATTAAACCAATCCCAGTGACACATCCTCACTCAGTGTAAAGGAATATTCCACAACAGTACTTCTTTCTATAAATCCTTCTCTAAAGGAGGCTGGGTGATAGGAAGTGTATATGGAGTCCGTCAAAGGGTTAGGAAGTCAGGAAGGTAGGAAATGAATGAGACCTGGCCAAGTAGATACCAGAGGATCCTGGAAGGGAGAGCAGGGGAGAGGGCCGACGTGCTGTAAGGTTTTTAGTGTAGACCGTGAGCTCAGTGTGCAAAGTACTCACAGCCTGGCAGCCTGCTAGGCTGTGCAAAGGGCAAAGGTCTGTGGGAGTGTGTTCTGGCCCACAAAGCTTGTCCTGTGGAGTGGCTCAGGGTCATGTCGCAATGCTGCTAGGTGACCCAAATCAGCCCCACAGGGCTGAGGAAGGAGGAGGTACTAAGTAAACAGCCACTCCTGCCACTTGAGGTGACTTGTTTCTGGCTCTCCACACTGCCAGTGAGAGCCTTGCAGGGCCTGTCATTGAAAGCACTTGAGCCTGTAATTCGGAGCCTGTGCTCGTAGGCTTGGCTGGAGGTAATGACACCATCTCTGGACTGCCTCATCGGGCAGCCTGGCATGAGATGGGCAGGCAGGCAGGTGCAGGGCTGCTGAGCAGGGAAAGGGCAGGTGGTGGAGCCGGAAGTAAGAGTAGCCGTGATTACCACAGTTTCTTCTTGCCCGGAACACTGGGGTCAGCAATATGCACAACATTAAAAGGTGTAAGGTACAGGACAAGGCAGATTTTGCTCTAGGACCAGTGTGTAACAATCTCACTTTAAGATGTGAGTAAAATTTTATATACAAATGTTTTCACTGTAGCATCATTTGGGTAGTTTTAAATTACATATATATTTGTTTGGAGTGTTGTAGGTGGAGTTTCTCTGTGTCTCGGCAGCCACTCCCAAATAACCATTCAGAGACTTATTAATTATAACTGCTCAAGCGGGTGTGTGGTGATATTGTGTTCCCCAATATATCGTGCACCCTAATAAATTTATCTGGGGTCAGAGAACAGAACAGCTACTAGACAGACATAGAGGCCAGAAAATGGTGGCATTCACACCTTTAATCCTAGCCTTCTGGAGGCAGAGATCCATCCGGATCTCTGTGAGTTCAAAGCCACACTGGAAACAGCCAGGCATGGTGACTCACGCCTTTAATTCCAGGAAGTTATGGCAGAAAGCAGAAAGGTATATAAGGCGTGAAAACCAGGAACTAGGCAGGTTAAGCTTTTAGGCTTTTAGCAGCGGTTCAGCTGAAATCCATTTGGATGAGGACTCAGAGGCTTCCAGTCTGAGGAAACAAGATCAGCTGAGGAATTGGCAAGGTGAGGAAGCTGTGGCTTGTTCTGCTTCTCTGATCTTCCAGCATTCACCCCAATACCTGGCATCAGGTTTGATTTTATTAATAAGTGTAGCTGGAGTTTTCTCTCCGGGTTCCGCCGAGCCCCGGCAGTCCGACAGCCCACTTATAAAATAAACACACAGACGCTTATATTATTTACAAACTGTATGGCCGTGGCAGGCTTCTTGCTAACTGTTCTTATACCTTAAATTAATCCATTTCTATAAATCTATACCTTGCTACGTGGCACGTGGCTTACCGGCATCTTCACATGCTGCTTGTCATGGCCGTGGCTGGCAGTGTCTCCCTCCTCAGCCTTCCACTTCCCAGAATTCTCTCAATTCTCCTCTGTTAGTCCCGCCTATACTTCCTGCCTGGCTACTGGCCAATCAGTGTTTTATTTATTGACCAATCAGAGCAATTTGACATACAGACCATCCCACAGCAAATAAGACCATTTAAGTATTCGTGCTACATGGGTGGTTACACAGAGAAACCCTGTCTCAGAAAA
>CABHPP010116619.1:23267-47753 GCA_902168425.1 Peromyscus attwateri | reverse complement strand
TATATATATATATATGCTCAGCTGATAGCTCAGGCTGGTTACTAGTAACTCTTACATTTTAAATTGACCCATATTTTTATCTACGCTCTGCCACATGGCTTGGTACCTTTTCTCAGTACGGCAAGTTCATCTTGCCTCTCTCTGCGTTCTGCTCGAGACTTCCCAGAGGCTGTTGGGGTGTGGCACTTGCCATAGCTCTCATGTGAAGGTCAAAGGACAAACCTAAGAGTCGCTCTCTGCTTCCACTATGTGTGTCCAGGAATCAAACTGCCAGGCTTAGCAACAAACATCTTAACCTGTGAGTGATCTCATAGACCCACCCTTCAGGTAATTTTAGAAGTTTTCTGATGGTGTAGGGCTGATTTAATTATGGTTCATCTGTAGCATGGGGCATCATGGAGACACATGAAACCTGGTGGAGACAATTTATTGTCACAGACTGCTCTGCTCCTTCCCTAAATGTAATGCCCACCTCTCTCTCTCACTTTCTCTCTCTCTCTCTCACTCTCTCTCACTCTCACTCTCACTCTCTCATTCACACACACACACACACACACACACACACACACACACACACACAAGCACTTAGCAAGATGATCCTCTCAAGCTAGTCGCTGTGACGCGTCCCTGTAATCCCAATACTTGGGAGGCAGAGGCAAGAAGATTGAGCGTTTGAAGCCAGCCTGGGCTACCTAGAGAGACTCTGGGGGAAACAAAGCCAGGTGACACACCTGTAGCTCCAGGACCCAGGAGCACAGAGGTGAGGCAGGAGGATCAGTAGCTCAAGGATAGCCCCACCCCCACAGTGAGCCCTTGTCTTTTTAATTCTGTTAGTCTGTTCCATTTTTAATGGAAAATGGCACCACATGTTTCAAATCTACACGTTTATTATTTAAAGTTATACAGAGGTAAAAATAACCATAACTAATCTATCTGTAGAGAAAGTCATCTTAATGTTATCATCCAGACATTACACCCATGTGTGTGCGTGTGGATACACACGGAGGCCAGAGGTCAGTGCTGGGTGTCTTCTTCAGTCCCTTCTCCACTTTATTTTTTGAGACGGTGCCTCCCACTGACTCTGGAGATCGTCGCTTCATAGTTAGACAGGGAGCCCTGAGGATCCCCTGCTTCTGCCTCCCCAGTGCTGGGGTTCCAGGCATGCGCTGCTGCTCCCAGTTTCTCCCAGGGTGACAAGGACAGAACTCAGACCCTCACATTTGTGGGGCAAGCACTTTCCCAACCAAGCCGTCTTCCTGGCCCCTTTTCTGCACTTTTCCTTTTTGCATGGTTCATCTTTTCCTTAGGGTTGAGAATATATATTAATGTATGTTAATTATAATTAATATATAGTAAGGACTTACAGCGTGGGGCTGGAGAGACGGCTCAGCAGTTACGAGCACTGCTGTTCTTCCAGAGGACATTGGTTCCCAACACTGACTTAGGGGTTTCCAATCGCTCTACTGCCAGTCCTGGGAGATCCAATGGCCTCTTCTGGTCGTCACAGACTCTACACACACATATGCAGATAAATATGCAGGCAACCACTGACATACCACATACATACATACCACATACATAAAGTAAAAATAAACCTTTTTTAAAAAAAAATGTATTTGCAATATGTTAGTTGAGAATACAGCTCAGGCATACAAAAGTCTTCACTCCCGATTTCCAGTTTACGTGTGGACGATGTATTTCTTTAAGTAAGCAGTTGTCACGTGAGTGGCAATAACTGTGACAAAACCACGACAATCTGAAGGGGTTCCTGCACTACTGAGAAGATCCTCTGTACCAACTCATAAACTCCCGAGATCAAATAATAACCATTATTGTACTGGCAAATAATATTTAACAATTACTGAGAGGTTATCTTTTGGAAAAGGTCTTAGTCTCTCCTATATGTCTTTAAACAGATAATAAATAATGTTTTAGAACCTGTTTTTTTTTCCACTTGAAAATTTATCTCATTTGTTTATTTTTTGAAGCAGGGTCTTGTCTAGCCCAGGCTAGACTCAGTCTTCCCATCCTCCTGCATCCACCTCCACAGCACTGAGATTATAGGTGTACACTACTGTGCCTGCTTTGTGTGGTGCTAAGGTAGAGGCCCAAGACTTTGGACATGCTAGGCAAGCACTGTACCAACTGAACCACACCCCCAGCCCCTCACCTGACTACATCTCAAGTCTTCATGACAATTTTTATGATGTGGAAATAGCGACCATTATAGGGAGGGACTAGACCCATGGATTCTCCTGTAACCCTCTGAGAGTTTCTCTCCTTCCTTTCCACAGTATAGAAAATGGACCTGTCCTTTATTCCCTATCACAAGAGAAAGCCCCACCACGCACAGGATAACCAGGATGTCCCAGGGACAAACCTGGCCACTGAGCGGCAGCCTGTATGGGAAAGTCCCCTTGAACCACAAGGAAGAGATTTCCTAAAACAAACAAAGCATCCTCATGACTAAAAGACGCCAGACACCTCCAACAATGCAGTCAAATGCCTGCTCCTGTCCCTGCCCTTCCAGTTGTACCCAACAGCTTTCTGGGGAGGATTCGGTTCCTGCACAGCGGCCATCCATCGACAGTCGTCTTTAGCATCATCCTAAGTTAGATGTTTGTGTGTCCTGTGGTTAGGGGTCAGACGTGGTGTGTGTTTGCATGAGGAACCCCATTTACGCATTCCTTTGTGTTTTCTGTCTTTGTTATTTTAATTAAAATATTTGTTGGGGCTGGAGAGATGGCTCAGTGGTTAAGAGCACTGACTGCTCTTCCAGAGGACCTGGGTTCACTTCCCAGCACCCACATGGCAGCTCACTACTGTCTGTAATTCCAGTTCCAGGGGACCCAACACCCATGGTGAAACACCGATGCACATAAAATAAAAATAAATAAGTTCCAATATTTGTTACTGTTACTGGGCACAGGGTAAGTATGCATGGGTACAGAAACACGGATGCTGCAGCACACACGTGGGGGTCAAAGGACAACCTTCAGGGTGGCTTCTCTTCCACCGTGGCTCCCAGGGAAGGAACTCAGGGGGTCGGGCTTGTACAGCAAGTACATTTACCCCTGAGCCATCTCACCAGCCCCAGCCCTTTTATATTAAGCTTAGACGGTCTTTTCCTAATTGGGGAAATTAACAAGTATTTTTTCTAAGTGCCAGCTAGTTCTATTGTAGGGGAAAAAGACCAACTTCTTCCTCCTAGAGACGTGGAGGAAAACATTGGCTGGCCTGTGAATTACAGTAACATAAGACAGACTTACGGAGAAAAACCATTGGGACACATGCACACTCAGGGGGAGACCTGCAGAACTGCAGACTCAAGGGACCAGCCAGGTGACTGAGGCGTCATCCTGAGTTCATGAAAGGGATAGAGTCTGGGCATGCTCAGGGGTGGTGGAGACAGGTATGGGAGCGGGGAAGGGGAGGCCATCTGGTGAATAATATTGTCCTGTTAGGCAAATAAAAGTGTCCTTTGATGAGCTTTTCGTAACTTTATTAATGAAAATTTCCTTTACAAACACGAATTTCCCCTCCCAAAAGGCCAAAGGAGGCTTTGTTTTAGGTGATGGAAGGGAAAGAAAGCACTTTCTGAGTCTGTTCTCAGTTTCTCTTAGTTAAAAAAAAAAAAATCACTATGCCAGAGGGGCGTATTTTGGAGCGACCTTTTCTGAATCCCTTTAGGGACCAGATAATTAAAAAAAAAAAAAATCAAATAAGTAAGCAGTGTAATGTTAGGAAATGGTGAATGGTAACGAGAGGAGGAAGGAGTAGAGGATCTGTCCCACACAGGAAGCCATGGGGTGAACCGGAGACATTGAGACATCCACAGAGGCGCAGCTGCTGGGCACGTGGCTCTGTTCAGGACATCCTGGTCCGTTCGTCCCGGCCAGGCTGGTTTCTTTATGAAGTGTCTGCCTTGCACTGAGACAGTGTGGACTTACACTTAGCTCAGGGCCAATCAACTGCAGGCCAGCTCTCCACCACCCCCCTCGTGCTCCCAGGAGCTCACTAGATGGTAGAGAAATAGACTTGCTCCGCCTGGTTTAGCACTATTTCTGCACCCACCTCCTCTTCTGGGCCTCTTCTAGATCTGTCCATGTCTCCCATGGAGCTTCCTCCTCTGTGAGGAATTCATCCCACCCCACTCACCGCCACCCCCCCCCCACCCCCCCCCGTATTAATGTGACTGAATGAGCCCTCTTGTATTATTGATCTGAAGCTTCACTTTATTGTCTTCTGAATTGCTTACCTAGACACCTGCTTTGAGCGACAAGTGTTCAGCCTGCTCCCGTTTACCCCGAGTCTTTGTAGCCAGTCTCACATTTTCCCAGTCACCTACAAAAAGTACTCCGGGTGGCTTCCAGACTCGCCACTGAAATTCAGAGGCTAGGGGCTCAGCGTTCATTGGCTGCCTTCTCTTGACAGGCTTCACTCTCTAAGCCTTTTCTGTAACTTGTATCTCCACATAAATCTGTGGACGTAGTATCTCACACCCGGGGCCACCAAGGCCAGAACAAGGATCTGCCTTAAGATCTCTCAGTGTGGCATGGAGATTGGCTTCAAACCCTGGCAATGTGTGCTGTTCATCAGGCTGGGCAGCCGTGTTGTAGAAGTTGGGGTTTGGGGAGACAAAGCAATGCACAGAAATTGTGCATGTGAACTCAGAGCCTCTTCGTGTGGGAGACCATGTCCTATTCTGGGCTGCCAGACCCTGGTTATGGTAAGGGGGCTTCATCCAGGGGCCTCCCGGCAGCATGTCCATGCAGGTGACAAGGTGTGGGGGATGGGTTTCCTCACAATCATTGCCATGTGCTGTAGCTCTGAGGGACATGCCAGTTGCCACCTTGGCATGTAAATATGTCTTAGTCCCAGTCCTTAATGCCATTTGGTCTCCGGACACTAGTTTCTCAGCTTTCTGATCTCCTCCTCCTCCTCTTCTTCTTCCTTCTCCTTCATCATATCAGAGACTGAATTACAGCCTTGCACACCCTAAGCGAGCACTTGACCACTGAGTTACAGTCATAGCCCTTTTCTCTCTTTGGATTTTGAGAGGTTGCCACTAAGTTGCCAGGGTATGGCCTTGAATTCACTCTGCAGCCCAGGCAGGCCTTGACCTTGTGATACTCCTGCCTCAGCCTCCAAAGGAGCTGGGATAAGCAGCCTGTTCCACCAGACCTGGCCAACCTGCTTTCTAAATCAGCATGCCTGTGTCCTGCACAGCTCCCACCTCTCAGGGGCTAGAAGCTAATACCACCTAGATCCCCTAAGGCCTGCCATCACCTCGTCATCTTCAGACCCTCCTCAGAAAGAACAGACTGCTGGCCGGGTGGTGGTGGCGCACGCCTTTAATCCCAGAACTTAGGAAGCAGAGTCAGGCAGATCTCTGTGAGTTCGAGGCCAGCCTGGTCTACAGAGTGAGATCCAGGACAGGCACCAAAACAACACGGAGAAACCCTGCGGGGGGGGGGGGGGGGGTTGGGGGTGTAGAAAAGAACAGATTGTCATGGAGATTTTTGTCCACAAATGCTCAGAAATGCTCACAATGCTTCTTAAACAACTGAAACTATCTGTTTATATGGTGGTTTCTGTGCATAGTGTGTTTCTGGGGTAATACTAGGTAGGGACAGCTATACTTGATTTCTGTGCCTTAAACCCATGAGGACCAGGTAGGAGGAAAATAAGAAGTGAAGAGAGACTGAGGCCCTGGAGGTGGCGGATGTGGAAAATGGGTGGAATAGGAATCCTGCCTTCAACCGACATCTGCTTCCCTCCATCTGTCCTAGCCATAGGCTGGGCTGGTGGAGGACTCTGACTTGCCCTTGGGACCCCAGTCAGATGCCCTAGGGCTCAAGCCCTGCTTAGCCTCCTCTTGCCCACAGCCTCTGTAGATAAGCTCACACCATGTGCTCAGCACCTGGCAGACAGTGTTCGGGGAAGCCAGCAGTACCAGCCACCCTGAACTGCTGGTTCCTTCTCCTCCCCTGCAGGGTGCAGAGGCACTTGCCCACCATTTCTGAAAGGAAGCCGTGACACTTGGTGTGTCACTCCTAGATGACACTTTCAGAGGCAACCTGTGACTCATTACACTCTTCTCCTCTGCTTCAATGTCCAGCCCCACTCCAGATAAAGTCTGCTCCCCAGCCTGGGCCCCAGGACAAGGTAGGTAAAGGGCAGGGCCTCCAGCTGCAGTGTGCAGGGTCTGACGCAGGAATGACAAGCAAGCCTTCTGCCTGAAGCCACTGCCCTGACCACAGCCTCACCTGGCCTCGCCTCGCTAACTGACAGTATCCTTGGGGGGAGAGGTCACTTCCTATCCAGACATCAGCAGGCCTCAGGTTAATGTCCATTTGTAGCAACCGCCCCCATTCTTACAGGAACTTACAGAACTCAGTCAGGTTTATACACGTCCTTGCTTGTGCCCCAGCCCAAACCGTGCTTTGTGTGTTCGATCCTCTGATCCTGTCCATGTGTGAAATGGACCCCGTCTGGTGAGGCTGCTTCTTGCTGATTCAGTGGAGGCTCCAAGTGAACCCCACCTGTTAAAGAAATCTCACCGTATATGTACCTGGCTTTGGGTACTCTGTCAGGGGTGTTCGTTGACACCCTTCACGAAACTGCTGACCTGGGGCCCCATGGGGTGACCCAGAGGGTCAGGGCACTGTCCACCAACCCTGATGACCTGAGTTCATTTCCTGGACCCACACGGTGGAAGAAGGGAGTCAACTCCTGCAAGTTGTCCTTTGACTGCCACACAGGCATGCAGTGGCTCACATGTGCACTTACGTACATGTGTGTGTGCGCACGCGCACACAAATTTAACTTTTAAACTCACACTGTTGATTAGTCTCTGATCATGAGGAATCACTTCTTCATCGCAGGCTTTAATTCCATCTTTGTGATGATGCGTCTTCTTCAGGATGAATGTTATTCTGAAGACGAGCAAACTTCCTCCCCATGCTCTGTTCATATCAAAAGCCGAAAGCCCCAAGCCCTGACAGACTCGGTTTTCTCCCCCACTTTCTCTGAGGAGACTTTCAAAATTCTTTTGTGTTTTCTCTAGCACATTTCACAGGCCTCGACGCATTCTGGGCTGTCTTTCCGAGCACTGTTCCCAAAGATGTATTTAGATGTTTCTTTATTGAGAAGCTGTGTGGAAACGACACACAGTCACCTTAGAAGTTACTTGGGATGATGTAAACCAGGCAAATCAAAGCCTCCCTCCCCAAATGTTGGCTTTTTTTTTTTTTTACACCAATTGGGTCTGGGTCTGTCGTGCCCCGGCTTGTCTTGAATTCACTGTGTAGCCAAGGATGAGCCTCCTCTCTTTACCTCCCAAGCGCTGGAATGACAGGTGTCCACCACTGTGCCCAGCTCCGGAGTACATGCTTATAATTCCATGTGTGAAGCTCAAAACAAGACAAAACTGGACGATACTTAGGGGTAAAAGCGGAAAGAAAGGCAGAGAAACGGGCTGGTGAGGTGGCTCAGTGGTTAAGAGCGCTGGCTGCTCTTCCAGAGAACAGGGATTCAACTCTCAGCTTCAACATGGCAGCTCAGTGTCTGTAACTCCAGTCCCGGGAGATCCAGTGCCCTCTTCTGGCCTCTGTGGGCACTGCACACACGTGGTGCACAAACATACATGCAGGCAAGACACCCATACACTTAAAATAAAAAAATAAAGTAAAAAAAGAAGAAAGTGATTGCCATCAAGACCATAGCTACAGGGAGAGGGTGACCAGACAGAGGCAGATAAGGTTAGACCTTTCTGATGTTTTTCCTTGATGTTTCTGAATGAGGTTAACCTACTGAGACTTGGTTTCCATCTTTCCCCCTTTTGTATCCATGCTATATTTAAAAAAAACGTTTTTTAGCCGGGCGGTGGTGGTGCACACCTTTAATCCCAGCACTTGGGAGGCAGAGGCAGGTGGATCTCTGTGAGTTCGAGGTCAGCCTGGGCTACCAAGTGAGTTCCAGGAAAGGTGCAAAGCTACACAGAGAAACCCTGTCTCGAAAAACCAAAAAAAAAAACCCCATTTTTTAAACATTGTCCTAAGGGCTGTGGATGTTGCTAGTTGGTAAAGTATTGGCTATGTAGGTTTACTAGAGACTAGCTAGGAATGTGTGAGAACTCCCATCTTAAATTAAAAAGAAAATACGTATTTCTCTGTATGTTGGTCTGCTCACATTTGTGGGGGTCCTCTACGTGCTTCCTGTGGCTACAGCTGATCCATCATCTAAATGTGCCCAGCATCTTACCCATCCCGTTCCCTGAGGCCTCCGGGGTTGTTTTGAACTTGGGGATCGTGTGGATACTGCTGCTATGAGCACCGGTTGCCATGTACATGCCTGTCTACCGGATTTGCACTGGTGGTGGAGTTGGGTCCGTTCTAGAATACATCGCACAGTCTCCTGACGTGGTCATATCAGTTTGTACCCGTCAGCAGCCTGTGGGGATAACTATTGCTCTGCACATTGCCAACACTTGCAATCATCACGGTTCCGTTTTAGCCAGTCTGTTGACCTTGGAACCGTGTCCTGCTATCTTTTACCTGCCGGTTCCGTCGTGAGCCGCCGAGCCGCAGGTCTTTACGGTTCCTTACAGGCCGTTTGTATGCACCATTCTGCAAAGTGCTCACAGCTCTCCTCCAGTTTTCTTTCTGTGTGCTTTCTCCCGCCCTTACCAGGTTGAAAGGGTTTTTTTTTGTTGTTGTTTTTTTTTCGACACAGGGTTTCTCTGTGTAGCTTTGCGCCTTTCCTGGAACTCACTTTGTAGACCAGACTGGCCTCGAACTCACAGAGATCCGCCTGCCTCTGCCTCCCGAGTGCTGGGATTAAAGGCGTGCGCCACCACTGCCCGGCTTTGAAAGGATTTTAAAGCGTATTCTGAACGTGAACCTTTCTGTGTTTGTTTGCAAGTATCTTCTTCTTACCTGTTCTTGCCCTTCCCTCCTCTCAGTGCCTTTTTTTGCCTCTGTGTGTGTGTGTGTATGTGTATATAAGTACATGTGCATATGTAATGTGTGTATATGTGTATACATGTAATGTGTGTATATATGTGTGTGTATATATGTATGTGTATGTATATGTAATATGTGTATATATGTATATGTAATGAGTATATGTGTATGTATATATGTATGTGTAATGTGTGTATGTGTATGTATGTGTATGTGTGTATATGTAATGTGTGTATATGTGTATGTGTGTATATGTAATGTATGTATATGTGTATGTGTATATAAGTATGTGTGTATATGTAATGTATGTATATGTGTATGTGTATATAAGTATGTGTGTATATATGTAATGTGTGTATATGTGTATGTGTGTATGGTACTGGGGTTCTTCATTTTTGTTGAATCTGTCTCATTCACAGTTATGTTATGTTTTAATCTGCTTGAGGACCATTTTTATTTTTTAAAGATTTGTTTATTGTTTATTTATTGTGTGGGTGTGCGTGTATGTATAAATATGTGTGTTAGTATGGGCGCACGTGTGCCATGGCATTCACATGGAAATCGGAGGACGTCTTTAGGGGTCAATTCTCTCCTTCCACCTTCTTTTGAAGCTGGCTCTCTCTTGTTTCCGTGGTGCAGTTCTGCACACACTAGTGTCTGCTCAGTTCTCCCTCTCCCATCTCACCACAGCACCGCAGATGCATGCCATCACACCTGACTCTCTTTTCAAGATTTATTTGTTTTTATGTGGATGAGCTTTGCCCTGGATGAATGTATGTGCCCCATGTGCAGGCTGGTGCTCATGCAACTCAAAAAAGGGTGTCAGATCCCCTGGAACTGGAGATACAGACATTGTAAGTCACTTTGCGGGTGCTGGGAACCGAGCGGAGGACTTCCGCATGAGTAGTGAGCGCTCTCAAACCCCGGGCAATCTCTCCAGCCCCATAGCTGACTTTCTACAAGGATGTCAGGCCCGCACTGCAACTGCTTTACCCACCGAGCCCCCGCCTAGCCACTTCTTCCTTAATTGAGCAAACCTCTTAATGAACTGATGGAAAAATTATACAATAAAGTTAACAAAAATGAAAAAGAACTTTTGAGAAGAGACACTGAGAATATTAAAAGATTTCTAAAGTCAGGCATAATGGGGCACACTTGTAAGTCCAGCACTTGGGCCCAAATTCAAGGCCACTCTTTGCTACATAGCAAGTTCCAAGTCAGCCTAGGATACATGAGATCCTGTCACACACACAGACTCTTTCTGAAGCCAGGCGTGGTGGTGTGTACTTATAATCCCAGTGCTAGGAAGACCGAGGCAGGAAGATCACAGATTCAAGGCCAGCTGGGGTTGCAGAATGAGACAGTCTCCAAAAAAAAAAGTGTTCTAGAATTGAAAACGCTGCTGCACACACTGGAATGGTAAAAATCTACAGACTTTTGAAAGCTAGGGTGGCTGTTAAATCCAATCCACGGTCCTGAAGAAGAAGGGACAGAAACAGCTCATAAAAAGCACTTGAAGGCAGAAGCTCCTGCATGCTTCACAGCTGCGCCTGCCCTCCCCACTGCAGCCAGTGTCCTTAAAATCATTGTGTTCATTGAAAGGTCCCAAGATGCTGGCCCCACTAGACGTTTAAACTGCAGTCTCTGCTTCGCTTGCAGAAGCACCTGTGTGCGCACAGGCCACAGGCCGCATCCCTCACGTGCTGGTTATTCGCCCTCAGGTTGGGGCAGTCTTGCTCCCCACTCTCCACTGGAGTAGTGAATGCTGACCTGGAATGAAGGGGAAGGAGGGCCAGAGAGTTTGCTCGTCTGAAACACTTGCAGATGGTCCAAGTTCAATCTCTGGAGCCCATATAAATGTGAACGAAGAGAGCCAACTCCTCAAATGTGCCCTCTGCCCTCCACATGTACACCATGACACTCATGTGTCCCCCACACTGCTTTGAAAAAAGAAAATAGGAGTAGCTGGAGAGATAGCTCAGTGGTTAAAAGAACTTTTTGCTCTGGTAGAGGTCATGAGTGCCGTTTCCAGCTGACTCTAACTTTGGCTCCAGGGGATGCAGTGCCCTCTTCTGGCCTCCTCAGGTAACTGCACTCACATGCACATACCCACAGAGCTACACACATATACATATAATTTAAAATAAACCATTTACTTTTTTAAAAAGTGGGGAAGAAGAGGAGATAAGTTGGGACCGTTGTGGTTGCTGCCGCTAAGGTGAGTGTAGAAGGGAGCTGGGGAGACGACTCCACCAGGAAAGTGCTTGCTGTGTAAGTGGGAGGACCTGAGCTTGATCCCCAGAACCCAACTGAAAACAGCCAGGCATGCGGTGTGTGGCTGGCAAAACAAGAGCATTGCTGGGGCTTGCTGGTCGGCCAGGCAACAGAGCTCAGCTCCAGGCCAGTGAGAGACCCTGTCTCAAAATACAAGGTGATGGATGATGCCTGAGGACCAACACCTGAGGCTGACTTCTGGCCTCCACACACATGTGCACCCCACCCCCACACACGTGTACACACACACGTGTACACACACACATGTACACACACACACACACACACACACACATTCACACAAAAGTGAGAAAGAGAAAAAGATGAAGGGGTACACCCTGCAAACAGCAGCCGAGTGTGAGCCTGACTTCACAGACCACGCTTCTTTGGGAGTCATTACACAGCCAGCCAATGGACTCCTTTGCTGAGGAGGGACTCGTGGAAGGGAGAGAGCCATGGAGCCCAAATGGGCCCAACTCTGACTTTAACTCTGCCTCCTGGGTCCTGGAGACCTCAGGCAGCCACTCCCTCCCTCGGGCCTTGGGTTTGTAACCATTAAAGCAAATTGTATTATTATGTCCAAGTATTTCCCGTCCTCCCCAGGAGGAGTGTGCGTTGCTACCACATTACTCCATCTGATCTTGTGACTGATTTAGGCCAATGAAACCTGAGCAGAGTTGACATGGGTCAGCTCTGGGCAGAGGCTGTGGGATTGATTCAGCATACTTCAAGTGGCGGACAGCACACAGAGTCCCCTGCAGTGCGGCTCTGCAGAAATGCTTCAAGACCGCTCTTGGGTGAAGACTTACCCATTGAGATTAACGGTTTGTGTTTTGAATTTTTGTTTTGTTTTGTTTTGTTTGAGACAATGTCTCACTATATCACCCTGGCTTGCCTGGAACTGACTGTGTAGACCAGGCTGGCCTTGAACCCACAGAGATCCTTCTGCCTCTGCCTCCCAAGTGCTGAGATTAACTGTGTATCATCATCATCACACCCAGAAACTGAGTTTTGTTTGTTTGTTGTTTTTGTTTTAACTAATAATAATAACTTAAACAGAAGTTTCTTTTTCTTATACTTTATTTCTCTTCTGAAGTTCAGAAGTTGATAGCCTTGAGCTAGTATGATATGTTCCAGAATTATCGGACATGTAGAATCTTGGCTCTGTCGTTTGTAGGGTATCTCTTCACAATCCAATAAGACTATGAGAGCTCAATTCATGGTGCCTGTGCTTCAGTGGATTGGGAGGGTGGAAGAAAACAAGACTGACCTTGTGAGTCACGTATAATAGTGTGGGGGGAGGAGGGAGAGGTGGCAGAGAAGGGGGAGGGGGGGCATAAAGCCGGGGACCATGGACAGTGTTAGTATGTGGAATTCTAGCGTCTTCATGGGTCTGGAGCCTGGGAAGGCTGTGACAGGGCCTGGGTTCCCAGCTCCTCCAGGACGTGTGTAAAGAAGGACCTGAGGTCAAGCTGAAGGTTGGTCCTGTGAGGAGAGTCCAGACCTTCCAAAGCCAGGCTCGAGAGAACAAGGTCAGAGCTCAATGGCAGGATTGTGCGTCTGTCAGGGCGGACCAGCGAGATGCCAGCCGAGCACAGAAACAAGAAAAGGCCCCTGTCTGTCACCTAAGAGCCGGGTCAGGCTTTGGGTTGGTGGTGACTCTGCTCTGTGAGGTCCATTGACCAGAGATTAAAGCAACAGGCCTTTAAAAAACATATTTTTACGTTTATGTATTGGTGTGTGTGTGTGTGTGTGTGTGTGTGTGTGAGACTCTGCACACAGGTGGAGGTCAGAGGTCAACTTGAAGGAGTCAGTCCTTTTCCACCATGTGGATCCTGGGGTTGAAACTCAGGTCACCAAACTGGCAGCACGTACTTTCACCCCTGAGCCTTCTCACCAGCCCAGAAAAAAGCGTTTTCTAAAGTTGTGTTTGGAAGATTTCAGAACTACCTCTACGAACATATCAATTCTGCTTTCACCCTTCATTCTGTTTTCTTCCACCCCTCTAGATGACTGTTTGAAAAGCCCCCCCCAATTAAAACAACTATATGTCCAGATGTGTGTATGGGTTCATGTATGTGTGTGTGTGTGCATAGGTTCGTGTGTGTGTGTGTGTGTGTGTGTATGTGTGTATGTGTGTGTGTGCATGGGTTCATTGTGTGTGTGTGTGTGTCTGTGTGTGTGCACACGTGCAAGCATGTGCATGGGTTCGTGTGTGTGTGTGTGTGTGTGTGTGTGTGTGCATGTGGGTGAGCATGGGTGTGCATGTATGCATATATGCTTGCCTAGGTGTGCAAATGTGAGTGTGTAGTCCTGCTTTTCTTTCACTTGTCCTTTTCATATGCCACAGTGACTTGGACACCTCCCCAAGCAGAGTGAGAATCAACCTTTACTCATTTGGACAGCTTTACAGTACCCCATTGTACACTGGACGGTGCTTTCTTTAGCCAATCCCTGATTGGCGGACTTGGGGTGCCTTTCAGCTTTTGCTGTCCAAACTATGCTGTGACAAATTTGTATGTATGCCTACTATACCTTTGTCACTGTGACTTGGGGGGTAGATTCTTAGAAGTGTGATGGACAGGTCAAAGAATAATTACATATGTGATTTACATGATATTACCAGAATCCCCCAAAGAGCTGTGATACCATTTTGCCTCCCTTACCAACACATGGTTGGACCTGGAGTAAAAATCTCTTTCCTAGTTGCATGCCGTTTAGAGGGAAGAATAGGAACATGGGGCTTCCAGCACCTTGCCTCAGTCACAGAGCTAGTGAAAAGCAGAGGCAGAAGTTAGACCAGCCAAGCAGCGCCTCCCTCGTAGATAAGAAGATGGAGACTGGCTGGAGTATCACACACCTCTAATCCCAGCACTTGGGAACTAGAGGTAGGATGATCAGAAGTCCCAGGTCACCCTTGACTACTTAATGAGTTCAAGGCAAGCCTGGGCTATGTGAAATGCCATTTTAAAAAGGAGGAGGAGGAGGAGGAGGAGGCCACTGAGGAGGAGGAGATGGAACCATGATGACAGAGGGAGCCAGGCATGGAGGTGCACACCTACAATCCCAGCACTCAGAGACTGAGGCAGGAGGATTATGAGTCCAAGGCTGGCCTGGGCTGCTTAGCAAGACACTGTCTCAAAGGCACATGGCAGTGGTCTGAAGGACCCTACGTCTGCCTCTTGGGAAGACGGGACCCACCATCACCAGCATCCCAGCTCCTCAGAGGCATCACATTCCAGCTCAGGAAAAGCGAGGTGTCCACCCCAAGGGGTTGTGCCTCAAGGATCTCTGAGGACTGGCTGTCACGTTATCTGTGTTAGAAATAGCCCTTCCTCCCCATCCCACACGAGGCAGCTCTTAGCAAAAAAGGTCCTTTCTCCCTAGTTGAAGCATCTAAGTTCATGTGAAAACGTGAAGGCCATGTGAAAGAGGAACGAAGGCACTAGCTCTGGAGGCTTGGCTGTCCACAGCTGCTCCTGAGAATAGTGGTTTGGGGGGGACACTTGAGCATTTTCAGAGTTGTGATGACTCAACACCCTACAGAGCGTGTGGAGAGTTGCTCTTCACCCTGGAGGAGGACAGAAGGAGGGGCGAGCCTGGCCTTCACCCAGTACATCCTTCTCCCAGCCCAGGGGTGAGCCTGTCCCTGCCACTGCCGCCTCGGGCTCAGGAAAAGCTGAGGTTGGCTGAGGCACTTCGGTCTAAGAGCTCACATTCCGCCAAGATCTGTGTGTTTCCCATCTTCAGTTCCTGTAGAAAAGTCCTACATGTCGGGCGGTGGTGGTGCACGCCTTTAATCCCAGCACTCGGGAGGCAGAGGCAGGCGGATCTCTGTGAGTTCAAGGCTAGCCTGGTCTACAGAGCGAGATCCAGGAAAGGCGCAAAGCTACACAGAGAAACCCTGTCTCGAAAAAAAAAAACAACAAAAAAAGAAAAAAGAAAAGCCCCACTCTCAGGGCACCTTCTATGACTGCTGCCTCCAGAAAGCCAGGAGACTTGCTTGGGAATATTTTCAGTAGACTTCTTCCTAGTCGGGTGCCATGCTACCTACCTACGGGATGGCACCTGGCTATTATCAATGGCTGTCCCTTGAGTTGTGACCTACGTGTTGACACACGCGCCAACGCCCTTTCAACTGTGCCGCCAGCAGCCATCATTAATCAGGGTTCATCCTGTGTCGTTCAGTCCCAGCTCCTTGTGGTCTCAGCCTTGGGACTCAGGCAGCCACTGTCCATTCATCGGACCTACACAGGGGCAGAAACTATTTTCCAACTGGACTAGTCCGGTGTGTGTGAAAGAGAGTGACTAAGCCTAAGCCAGGTGAGGGAGGGCATTGGCCTCTTGGTCCTGTGTAGTTCAGGGTTCTGTTACCTGAGATGACTATAGTTCTGACCTAACTGGGCATGGGGGCTTTTCAAGGCTCCAGGGACCTAATGTACTGTCTGATTCAGGGTTCGGGAGCCCATGTGGTCCTTAGACCTCTAGTGACCTATGGAAGAGGTCAGTCGACTCTGAGGGTGGGAGGCAAGGGGGCACCTGGACTCAGCCTCCTGGAATCTGTGAAGTGGTTTTTGCCCATCTCCCTGGCACTCGCCCTTGCTTCTTCAGTCCCCAGATTATTACATAATCCATCTCAAGAATGCATAAGAACGGTACCGTCCTCATGCCTGGCTCACGTAAGAAAAGGGAACAGCAGGCGGGCGAAGTGGAACACAGAGAGAAGGATGAAATGAAAATTATTTGTCTGTTTCAGACAAGCAATTTGCTCTAATGTTCTCTCTCTTGTTTGCTTGTCCTTCTGGGAACTCAAGGACCTTTTAAGGTGGACTGCTCCGGGAGCTCTTCTCAGGGAGACGCTCAGCCTTGAGCAGCAGGAAATGCACACACGGGGAGCTAGAGGCAGAGCCCAGGCAGGGCTAAGAGTGCAGTGGCAGCACCCCACTGGGCACTGGGTAGAGGGAGACCAGAACTCGGAGATTCATGGGGCTGGGGGTGTAGCTCAGTGGTGCAGCACTTGCCTAGCATGTACAAGGCATTTTTTTTTTTTTTTGATTTTTCAAGACAGGGTTTCTCTGTGTGCTGGGATTAAAGGCATGCACCACCACCGCCCAGCGGTGTTTGTTTTTGTTTTTGTTTTTTTTTTGGGGGGGGGAGATTGTTGTTGTTTTCGAGACAGGGTTTCTCTGTGTAGTTTTGGTGCCTGTCCCAGATCTCACTCTGTAGACCAGGCTGGCCTTGAACTCACAGAGATCCGCCTGCCTCTGCCTCCCGAGTGCTGGGATTAAAGGCGTGCACCACCAACGCCTGGCTGGCATTTTTTTTAAAGATAAAATACTGATAGCTCAGCTCATGTCAGATGCCAGTGGGTCTCTCTCCACCCACATGCAAGCCCTGCGAAGTCCTGACAACGCCTCCATTTTACAAGCGAGTAAACTGAGGCACAGAGAAATTGCTCCATCTCTGCCTTTACCCAGGAGCATCTCACTCTAGTCTATGAGGAAATCAGCCTCTAATCCACTTTCCTAATAACCAAAAAGAGCCAGGGATAGCGAGCTGGGTATGGTGTCACACATGTCATCCTGGCGCTTGGAAGGCTGAGGCAGCAGGATTGCCACAAGTTCAAGGCCAGGCTGGGGTACAGTAGGAGACCTTGTCTCAAACAAATAAAAAAATAGCCTGACACACCAGAACATTGGGGTGAGGAAATACTTGGCATTGGAGAATGTGGAAATCGGAATCTTCTCGGTCATACATTTTAATGAAGAGAAGTAGCCTAGGGAATGACAAATAGCAGGTTCATTGCCTACATTGAGCTGTCCCTGAGCTAATGCAGAAGCAAGTGGATGACCCAGAACATGAAAGAAACAGGTCTGGACTTCAGAGCAAGCCATGACCAGGCACCAGAAGCTTCCCAAGTGTGCACACTCCGGCCCAGCACCCTCACCTCTGGAAATGTGCCTTCTCGACAGAGATGGAGAGCTGGCCAAAGAAGGGTTTGCAAAGCTGGAAGTTACATAATTAACACTGGACTCCATAAAATACAGCAAATTCAGGCAGGCATGGTTGTGCACACCTTTAATACTAACACAGTACTTGGGAGACAGAAGTAGGCAGATCTCTGTGAGTTCAAAGCTAGCCTGTTCTACATAGCAAGTTCCAGGATACCAAGGGCTGCTACACAGTGATCTATCTCTGTCTGTCTGTCTATCTCACATATGATATCATATGCGTTATATGATAGACATATATATCGTATATGTTCACATACACAAATGCCACATAGCCATGAGGCGAGGTGCTGTGGACATGTGTATGTTGATGCCGAAAGCAGGACCTGAGCAAGAAAGGCTGTGTTGGAGCTGTCTTGTGATGATGTGGTTGTGTTAAAAGGAAATAGACAGGGCTGGGTGATGATTCACATGCCTTCAGGCGAATCAGTGAGTTCAAGGCCAGCCTGGACTACATAGTGAATTCCAGGACAGCCCAGACCTTCACATGGAAACCCTGTCTTGAAAAACCAAAAAAAAAAAAAAAAAAAAAAAAAAAAGACGGGACTGGCAAAATGGCTTAGTAGATGAAGGTGCCTGCCACCAAGACTGACGACTGAGCTTGATTCCCAGGACCCGCACAGTGGAAGGAGAGAACTGATTCAAGTTGTTCTCTGACCTCCATATCCCAACAGCATGTATGCACCCACACACACATGCATACACACATCTAAAGGAATAAATACAATGTAACAACAATTTATAAAGAAAATAAATCGACAGTATTGCATAGTAACACATTATAGATAAGTCAGCTATTCACCACCATTCCCGGAGTGGATTCCTAGATTTGTATCTCAAGGTAGGATTAGAGACTGATTCGTCTTGTTTGGGGTGATATTGCAAATACTGTTCCTTATTTTTAATTTTTCCCTTGTTAATGGTTTCTTTCTTTTTTATATATTTATTTTATTTTTTCTAGTTCTTTTCCCTAGGGAACACATGGCATTGTGTGATTCAGTGAAAGCTGTTCTCAGGCCCCTGCATAGGCAACTGTTGCCAGGGCTTTCTCCAGGAAGAAAGTGAAGCTGGGTCCAGAAAGCAGGTTGTGGATGCTGCAGATGAGAGGCAGAGGATGGATCTGGAAGGTAGGAAGGGGCTGGGGGCCTCAGGATTGGAGTCAAGGCCAGAACATAACCAAGGTACAACAGGGGCTTCTAAAGAGCCCTAGACCCACTGCACAGGTCCTGTTGAGAGTTGCCTGGATGTAGGTGTGCCTTCCAAGCTGGCCCCATGCTGGCTAATAGGGTTTGGCACCTACACACCTCACTGCTTCTGTCCCGTAACACTCTGACCTCTGACCTCTCTGCCTCCCCTGCCTCCTTAGATGGCTTGTGTTCAAACTGTCTCCTAAAAGCCTCATGGGTAAAGCTTGGCTGTCTGCTGGCTTTCAGAAAATGACTGGATCCTGGGGCTCTGACTGACCTGGCTGGTGGGTCGGTCCCTTGGATTCCTGATTTGAAGGCATTACTGTGAGGTGATAGAAACCGGAAGGTGAGGCCTCCTAGAGGAAGTAGTTCACTGGGTGTGCCAGCTGGTTTTATGTCGACTTCAAAGCTAGTGTTATCTCAGAGGAGACAACCCCAATTGAGAAAATGCCTCCATAAGATCGGGCTATAGGTGAGTCAATAGGGCATTTTCTTAATTAGTCATCATTGGGGGAGGGCCCAGCCCATTATAAGTAGGGCTACTCCTGGGCTGGTCCTGGGTTCTATAAGAAAGCCAGCTGAGCAGGGCAGTGGTGGTGCTGACCTTTAATCCCAGCACTCAGAAGGCAGAGGCAGGTGGATGTCTATGAGTTCAAGGCCAGCCTAGTCTACAAGGCTAGTTCCAGGACAGCCAGGGACACACAGAGAGAAACCCTGTTTCAAAAAACCAAACAAAACAAAAAGCAGACTCAGCAAACCATAGGAGCAAACCAGTAAGGAGTACTCTGTATCCTTTGCATCAGCTCCTCCGTCCAGTCCAGTTTCCCATCTCCATCCCCTGCACCTCTCCCCTCCACCTCCACCTCCCCCCCCCATGTGATTCCTGTCTCAATGACCTGTGACTCAGATACATAAACCAAATGAACCTCTTCCTCCCCGAGTTGCTTTTAGTCACAGTGTTTCATCACAGTAAGAGTAACCCCAACTAAGACAGTAGGGGTGCCTCTGAGTGGCATGTCTTGTTCCTAGTCCTGTCCTGGGTCCCTCTCTGTTTCCTGTGTTTCATGAGCTGAGCAGTTTCCTCTACTTCCTGCTGCCCACCACCAGGTTCTGCCCGACCACAGCCTGTCACAAATGGGCTCACCATCGACTGATTCCTCCAACACCAAGAGACAAAATAAATCTCTCTTCCTTTTAAGTAGCTTATTTCAGGAAGTTTATCTCAATGACAAAAGATGAGCGCGCGCACACGCACACACACACACACACACACACACACACACACACACACATCTCTTGCTTTCATCACATCGACAGTCTCTGACTGTGTGTGACAGTCTTCATTGTCAACTGTCTTTAGAACCATGTTGGAGGCGCATTGTTGGTGTGTCTGTGAGGGAGTTTCAGGAGGTTTTACTGAGGAAGGAATCCCCACCTTGAATACAGGCAGCACCACATCCGTCATAGGCTGTGGCTTTGGACTGAATAAAAAGGGGCTAAGGAACAACCGAGCTGAGGACCGGTATTCCTCTCTCTTTGCTTCCTGAATGCTGACTCGATGTGACCAGCTGCTTCAAGTTCTAGTCACTCTTCCTTCCCTCCATGATAGACTCTGTCCCCTCAAACTGTGAGCCCACAGCCTTTTTTTTGTTTGTTTGGTTTTTTGGTTTTTTTCGAGACAGGGTTTCTCTGTGTAGTTTTGGTGCTTGTCCTGGATCTCGCTCTGTAGCCCAGGCTGGCCTCGAACTCACAGAGATCCGCCTGGCTCTGCCTTCCGAGTGCTGGGATTAAAGGTGTGTGCTACCGCTGCCGGGCCCCACATCCTTTTTTCCAAGTCGCTTTTGTCAGGGGCTGTTGTTATACCCCATAACTAGTATACCACATTGGGGAACATGTTTGCCGTTTTGGGGATTACACGTAAGCAAGCATCTTTGGGGGTATCAGTGTTCAGCTGATCACATACCCCTAAAGAGTACACAGGCAATCTCAGAGGCTCCAAAAAAGACATGAGGGACTAGAACTCAGAAAGTTAGGACCTGGAATGAGTCAGCTTTAGCGTCAAATTAAAATGGCCATCCAAGTCACAGATTCGTAAGGCTTAGGGATGGATATGGTTCAATACCCATGGGGGAAGTGAGGCCCAAGGAGAGCTGGGTTTCGTCCAAGGCTGCAGGGACAGCTTTCTTCCATGCTATTTGTGCGTTTTTCCAAACTGACATCAGAAAGGGGGAAGCAGTATTGTTTGTGGTGGACACTTTAAAGGTGGAGAACAGAATCTACTCAGTTATTTTCTCAGCATTTTTTTTTTCAGGTAAAAGCCTCCCATTGAGATCCCGGGGCTCCCTGAGGGACCTGACTGTGGGCAAAGGTTCTTCCTGGGTAGGGCCCTCCATCAGGAAGGCATGGAGCCCCTTGGGGACGGGGAGGCCTAAGTGCTCACAGCACATACCCTGAGGTGGCCACGGTTTTCTGTTCTTGATGACTCTGGCCTCCATTTCCAGGTGAAAAGCAGACACTGAGGGCCGGCTAGTGGGAAGAGATTTTGCTCCGTCCCTCTGACCTTCTATGGAACTCATACTTGTATGCTTGGGTGACAAGAAAAAGAGCAAGGCTGGACTATTTGGATCAATTTTCCTTTTCTGATTCTTCGTATGTGTGTGCACACGCACCACAGTGAGAGTGTGGAGGCCAGAGGACAGCCTGCAAGTGTCAGCTCTCCTCTTTCACCATGTGGGTCCCCAGGACTGAACCATAGTCATCAGACTTGGCAGCAAGCTCCTTTACCTGTGCGAAGCTCTCTTGCTGACCCTCGATTCTTTCTTTCGTAGTGTATACTCATTGTGCAAAACGGTGGGTTTCACTGTGGAATTTCCGTATGTATAGATCACGTACTTCGCTCACATGCACCCTCCTGTCCGTTATCCACTCTCTTTATTTCCATATCCCCCTGGTCCCCTTCCTCTTCACTCACATCTGTATCTATCCTCATTCTAGACTCTGCATATGAGAGGAAACATTTGATATTTGTCTTTCTGTTTGGCCTACTTTTTTTTTTTTTTTTTTTTTGTTTTTTCGAGACAGGGTTTCTCTGTGTAGCTTTGCGCCTCTCCTGGAGCTCACTTGGTAGCCCAGGCTGGCCTCGAACTCACAGAGATCCGCCTGCCTCTGCCTCCCGAGTGCTGGGATTAAAGGCGTGCGCCACCAACGCCCGGCTCTGTGTGGTCTACTTTATCCCTCTGTTCTTGAAGGCTCTGGGCTCTCAATATATTCATCAGAGGGTCTTAGTGAATCTCTCAGAATGTGTCACTGACATTGGACACCTGTGTTCCTACAGTTCCTGCTTCTCCCCCACATGACTCTAGATAAGCCATTGGATTTTTCTGGGCCTTGATGTTGTAGACTCAAGAATCACACTGGACTGGTCTCCCAGGTGCCTTCTGGGATGCCAGGATGTGCCCAGCTCATGTTTGAATATGTACGTCCACCTCTCTCTGGTCACTTTTTCTTCTCCTCTGAAAGTCTCAAGCCTACCTGGTCACTGGCATCAAAACTCCTGTCCACACTTGCTCTGCTCTCCACTGGGCACACCATCTAGCCTGGTGCCAGGCCCTCAGCAGACCAAGCTCTGTAAACTCACAGGGGTCGATCAGAGCCTCTAACAAGCCCACAGTCAGCCTGGGGGCCAGGGGTTTTGCCCTGTGTACAGTCGTGGCTCATTCTACTCCAGGAAAGCAAAATCCCAGGAAATGAGTTGTTAAACAGCCAGCTATCAAAGAGATAGCTGCTTGGGTTCTTCCACCCTGTTTACCTTGTGTTGAGTGCCTGAAAATGATGTCACTTGTATGCCTTTCCAGCGGGTGCAGGGGACAAGGTCTCTCGGCCTGGACTCCCGCCCCACCTAGAAGGTTCTCCCTCTGCACTCTGGACAGCCTCTCCAGCAGGGGCCGACCTTCGTGAGGGTGTCAAGGCCAGTCAATGCTGCGTCATAGCTCTCTCCACCGGTCCTCCTCTGTCTTCCCCTGGCTTGTCCCCTCACTCCTGTAACATCCTTGCTTCCTCAGGCAGTTTTTGAAGCAGCCTCCTGCCTGGAGCCCTTGGCTCCACGTAGTTCAATATTGCACATTTGCCTGGAGAGGTGTCTGCACACCTCCACCCCGGACTGCCCCGCACCGTACCTTGGGGTGCCACCTGCCAGCCCAGCTCCATGTTCGGTTTCACCCCTGAGGACCCCTCTTCTCTTTTCACTCTCTCTTTCCCATCCTCCTTCCCTTGGGGAGCCTTTCAGAGCCAGTCCCAGGCACACGGCATCCCCTTTGCGCTCTCTAGGTGGCTGTGTAGGAGAGCATGCATTTGACTCTGGGACTGTCACGGGTGCAAACTTTGCAAGACTCAAAGGACCCTGAGGCTGGCTGCTCACCCTAGGAAGGGGTGTGCATGGGGTTGAGAGGAAGGATGAGACCGTGGTTGGGGAGGTAAGAGAGCTTCCGGAGGAGTGACAGCCCAGGGAAAAGGCAGGGACCCCTGGGAAAGCTGGAAGGGGCTCTTCTTAGGTGAGGGGTCGCCACAGTAGGACTCTGGTTTGGGTTAGCCCTGATTCTCTCTGCCATCATCTCCTGCCCTTCTCTTCTCCTTTGCTTGGGAACAAGTGTCTGAGTTCTTCGACAGTCCCTGAAGTTGGCATGGAGAAGCAGGGAGGGGTTCCCTGACCCTTGGTCAGCGGACAGGAATAGGGGACCAGTGGGCAGTGCTGTACCCCCGGCTTAGTCACTTCCGTACCTCAGACAGGAACTTGGGACTGAGCCTGCCCCACAGAACACAAAGGAAGGCGCGAGCCTCCTCCCACATCTTCCTGCTGTGAAGAGGTCAGGTTTCCAGTTTTCCCAGTGGCTCTTGGCTGGTTTCAACTGGAAGTGTCAGCCACTTAGGAAATTGTGTCTCACTAGAAGGGCTATTAGGACAGTAGGACTAGAGGACAGGAGACCAGAGCCCCGAGCCCGGCTCCCCGCCTAGCAGCCCAGCTACAGACAGCACTCATTTCAGAGCAGAGGAGCCTCTGCAGCCACCTGGGCGGGAGGGACGCTACTGAGCTCCCACTGCATGCCAGGCTCTGAGTGGGGACTTGAGTCACAGGAGGGATGAGATTCCCTCCCAGACCTCAAGAATCCAGCACAGCACACATCGGCCACAGGCTCAGGTAAGGACTGAAGTCAGCTGCGGAGACGGCGTCCTTACAGCCAATAGCATCAAGTGAGCAGCAGCCAGGGGCGTGGCCCTTGTCCCTCACCACACTCCGCACGCACTCGAGCAGCTCCTGTTTACACACTTACCTTTGGGACGTATTGGTACACGTGCCCAACATCAGGCAAGACCTTAACGGTGCAGAACTTCAGTTCTGAGGCAGTTTTGACTTCTGTTTAAGTGGACTTACATTCACAAGCAGTCGTGAGGGGCCGAAGATACACAGGGTTCTGCCATTTACCGCTTAAGCATGGACACCTGTGTTTGATCCCCTGCACCCACGTGAAATCTAGGGACGGTGGCACATGCTTGCCATTCCAGCCACGGAGAGGCAGAAACAGACAAATACCCGGGGTTCACTCACTAGCCAGCCAGCTACCTGGTGAGCTTCTGTAGGGTTCCTGGTCAGCCAGGGCTGTGTGGTGAAACGTTGTCTCAAACCAACAAAGCATGTAGACGGCTCCTGAGAAATGGCGCATCTGGCCTCCATGAATATGTGTACACACGACCACCTGTGCCCTCACACACAGGAGCCCATATGTGCGCGCGCACACACACACACACACACACACACACACACACAAAGTGTTGTAAAACAAGAGAGAGACTGTGTGTGGCAGGGATCAGGTTTCTGAAGAATAATTAGTTGACCTGGACACTGGGCAAGGTGGTTGGAAGGAGCAGGGTCTTTGACAGAGAGAGCACCTTAGCACCCGATACACAAATAGAGTGACTTCTCTAGGCTACCGGGCTACTGGGTGCCACCTTTACTTAGCCACTTCCAGCAGAGTCTAGAACAATGGTTCTCAA
>CABHPP010116619.1:0-19127 GCA_902168425.1 Peromyscus attwateri | reverse complement strand
GTGTGTGTGTGAGTGTGTGTGTGTGTGAGAGAGAGAGAGAGAGAGAGAGAGAGAGAGAGAGAGAGAGAGAGGAGGGGGAGCGAGCAACCATTATTGTGTGTGTGTGTTTGATATCTATTTGTTTTGGGGCTTGTTATTCAATTCAATTCATTGAAAACTGAAAATGGGATATGTATACACACATACATGTGACATATATGTATGTATGTCACATGTATGTATGTATGTTTATACACGTGTGCATGTGTTTGTTTTGAGGCAAGAGCTCACTTTGTAACCCAGGCTGGCCTTGGACTTTCCATTGTCTTGCTATAGCCTTTAAGTCCTGGGATTACAGATGTGTGCCACCATACCCATCCGGTATTGGAGTTCACGCCTTTTGCATTGATCGGTTGGAATCCATCGATAAAAGACTGTCCTCCTCTCTTACCGATTACATTACATAGCAATCCTGTTTAATAGTCGCTTTCAGATCTTCTCACCTTCCTCACTGGACTCCTGGGGTAAGCAGCCTAGAGTGGGCAGATTCCTCACAATGAACACAGCAAATTAGATTTGCAGGCATTCCTGGGTAGATGGTATCTGGGTCACTGTGGCAGCCTGGCAGAGCCAAAGGCTCTAAGCCTGGGAACTAGGAACTCAGACTTGAATACAGGACCCGCCAGTCATAAACCTTGGAACATGGGCAGATCCTGGGGACATGGGCCTATGGGCCACTTTGGGGGTGGGGGGTGGTTTGAGACAAGATTTCTCTGCGTAATAGCCCTGGCTTTCCTGGAACTCGCTCTGTAGACCAGGCTAGCCTTGAACTCATGGAGATCCACCTGCCTCTGCCTCCCAAGTGTTGGAATTAAGGGCATGTGCCACCACACTCAGCTATGGGCCACTTTGTAATGTAGGTAGGGATCCTTCTTTCTCACCAGAACTAGCAAAGGTCTGTACATTCCCAGAATTACCACTCGGGCCTGGGGCCCCTCACTTGGATTTTTCCTGGGTGCTTCAGCACTTGCCTGGGGACCCCATCTTTCTCCTGGCTGACTTTGGAAGGGAGAGCATTCCTCAGAAGGTTCAGGCTTCTCCTAGCAAGATGTGAGCACAGGATAGCTGCAGAATTTTTGAGGCTTTGGTTAGACGTTGTTATGAATTTCAATACAGTGACAACAGAGGACTCAACCAAGCATAGCTCCTTCCAGAGCACAGGGCTTTACTTGACACTTCCTCTCAGCCCCAGGAAGCTGATTCTGGCAAGCTCTGGCCCAACGTGCTTGAGAGCATGTGGACACATTGCATCTTGGTAAGTAAATGTCTTAGTTACTGTTCTATTGCTGTGAAGAGACACTATGACCAAGGCAGATTATAGAAGAAATAAGTTAATTTGGGCTTGCTTCCAATTTCAGAGGGTTAATCCATGATCATTATGGTGGGAAGCAGGCAGGCATGTGGATGGAATAATAGCTGAGAGCTTACATCCTGATCCAAAGGCAGCAGGTAGAGGAAGAGTCAGGGCCTGGCATGGGCTTTTGAAATTTCAAAGCCCACCCTCAATGACACACCTACTCCAAACAAGGCCATATCTCCTCCAACAGGGCCACATCTCCTCCAACAAGGCCACACCTCCTAATCCTTCCTAAACAGTGCCACCAACTGGGAACCAGACATTCAAATATATGAGCCTATGGGGGCCATTTTCATTCAAATCGCCACAGTCAACAAAACTTGAATGTGAAAGCTAAGACACACTGGCCATCTCCAACAAAGCCAGATCAAACCAGCTTCAGTTAAAGGGGGGGGGGGTTTGAGAGCCACAGGTGGAGCTCAGTGGTAGAGCATTTGCCCAGTGAGAATAAGTCCCTGGCTTCCATCCCCAGAACTACACACATACAGAAAAGTAAAAGGGGAGTTTACCGTGAACAGTACCTGACAATCATAGCCATGTTAAGCCACTGTAGATGGAAGCCAGGGTCTCTGGCATGCAGGGTGAGTGCTCTACTCACGAGGGCAAGATGGCATGCAAGGTGAGTGCTCTACCCATGAGCCATCATGGGCCATACCCCAGCTTGCTTTTTCATGACTTAACTTGTGGCCCAAACTGTGAAAACTTTGGTTGTGAAGTGAAAGAGACAATGACATGGACAGGTTAAAAAGTGACAGGTGACAGGGAGGGCTATGTTAAGCAGAGTCACGGGGGGCGGGAGTCCATAGTTCTGATCTAAAAAGGGCAGGACAGATTTCAAACAAACAAACAAAAAAAACGTCTAAAGTCGACTCAGAAGAGAAGACGTTTATTTAAACAGAGGAAGGCAAGAAGCAGGATATAGATTCCTGGGACACTTCAAACATTGGAGATGATAAAGAATATGAGAGAGCTGGTGTGGTAGCATGCAGCTGTGACCCTAGGAGTTCAGAGTCATTCAGCTAGATGTCAAGTTCAAGGCCCCTCTGGGCTGTATGGGACTCTGTCTCAAAAACAAAGGAGGAGTGGAGTAGGGATGTCAGTGAGCTAAATTCTCAGGTTTCTAACCAGGGGGGTTGGGCTAAAGTTAGAAGTCAAGAAGGAGGTGGGAGAGTGCATGAGCTTGAGTCATGGAGCACACACAGGAGGAAGTAGGTGAAGAAGTTTGGCTTCAGGGAAGCTGGGGTGAAAAGGAAGCGGAGCAGGAGTCTGCTTCCCTTCACCGGCTCTTTCGTCTGATTCCAAAGCACCTTCCTGTATTATCTCAATAATCACTCAAAGGTAAAAGGGGGTGGTACTCCATGTAAGCCAGTCACGGAGAGGGTGTCTTAGAGTTACTATCGCTGTGATGAAACACCATGACCAAAATCAAGTTGGAGAGGAGAGGGTTCATTTTGCTTATGATTCCACATCACTGTTTATCACTGAAGGAAGTCAGGACAGGAACTCAAACAGGCAGGAATCTGGAGGCAGGAGCTGATGCAGAGGCCATGGAGGGTTCTGCTTACTGGCTTGCTCTCCATAGCTTGCTTGGCCTGTTTTCTTACAGAATCCCAGGACCACCAGCCCATGGGTGGCCCCACCCACAATAGACTGGACTCTCCCACATCAATCACTAATTAGGAGAATGCTCTACAGCTCGAGCTTAGGGAGGCTTTTTCTCACTTGAGGTTTCTATCTCTCAGATGACTCTAGTGTGTGTCAAGTTGACATAAAACTAGCCAGTGCAGGGGCAGAGGGGCTGATCTCAGCCAGTAGCCTCGGGCTCTTATACTCTCAAGCTCTGTCACGAAGCTCCTGGAAGCTGGTGCTTACAGCTTATGATCCACAAGGAAGACTTGAAATATTCTCTTTGGATCATGTCCAGTCCTCGAACCAATTACGGTAGGCTAGACTAGAATTAGCTTCAGTAAGATCATGCGACCACTTGGTTTTCAGGAAGGTTAAAATATTCCAGAACCAGAGAAGAATAAACAGTTTGTGGGCCTATGAGATGGCTCAGCAGGCAAGGATGTTTGCCACGAAAGCCGAGAGACCTGAGTTCAATCCCAGCATCCATGCAAAGGTGGAAGGGAAAACCGACTTGGTAACATTGCTCTCTGACCTCCACATGTGTACTGTAGCAAGGCCTTCCTGAGCAATAATCACAAAGTACTGGTGGTGCAGGCAGGCCAGTAATCTTAGCTATTCAGATGGCCGAGGCAGGAGGATCACAAGTTCAAAGCCTGCCTGGGTTTTGGAATAAGGTCAAGGTAGGCTTGGACAACTGAGACCTTATCTTAAAACAAATTTAAGGTCTAAGGGGCAACTTAGTGCTTGCCTAACACATGCAAGGCCCTGGGTTCAATCCCCAGCACGTACACATACACACACACACACACACACACGCGCACGCGCACACACACCCCAACCCCACAAGCAGTTCTCTAAGGAAGAGCTAAACTACCACCAGGAGGAGAGAATGGATGCTGTAGGGACGGAGGGAGATGTTCCTGGTACTAAGACTTCAGCACTGGCTCATCCTTCGCACCCAATGCAAAGTGTGTCAGATGTAGAGACGTAGATGAAGGCACCACGGAGCGGTGACTGAGGGCAAAGATGAAGCTCAGCCAGGGCCACGAACCACTGTGGTCCAGGGGGATGTGGAAAGAACTCTGAGGGCATTCACACAGTTCTGTGGGAGCCTGGAGACACGAGTATGTCACCTGAGACAGCTCTACAATTTCCGGGTCTCCCCTCCACTCCAGGTTCCCGACTACTACACAGTGGTAGATTCAAATCCCTTCTGTTCAGGAAGGGGCTTTACTCCTCTGAGCCCATTTCCCCAACAGTGAGATGTGACAGAAATTCCTGTACAAGCTAAGTACAGAGCTTGGCACACGCTGGCATTTCCCTCAGTCCCGGGGCTCACTAGGGGCCACCTGTGACATTCCGCCTTCCCTCTGCTATAGATAAGACACGTTCATTCCTGCTTGCTTAGGACCAAGCTATCCTCCCTAGAGGTGCTTCATTATCCGGTCTGTGGAAGGACACCAGAGTTATCCAAATGCCTAAAATCACCCGACTGAACTAATTGTCAATACCCTCACCCCTAGATTGCAAGCTCCTCGAAGGCAGGCCGAGGCCTGGTAGCTCAGAGTGGACACAGTACTAGGGAATTGTGAAGTTGCACATGTGAGCAGAGAGTGATATATGAGGCCCTAGATAGAAAACTTCCATGAAAACTCCATGAGACCAGTTTACCACCACAGACTCCCAGGAGCCACTCCAGTAAGCTCCGGGGTCAGCCAAGGACGAGTAGAGGAGGCAAAATGGTCCTCTATGTGGGGACTAGAAGGAGGGCACACCAAAGGAGGGAGTGGGCAATGGACCCGCTTCAACACGTTCGTTAATCACCTGCCATGTCTCAGGCCCCCGGGCTGTGTGAGCAGCAGGCGGACCAGACACCTCCCCCCCACCCCATGCCCCACAGAGCCTCAGGGAGCCGACGTCTAGGGCCTGGCATGTGAAAGGCAGAGTACCCCCGAGGAACCTGGGCTGTGCACCCCTTGGCTGCACTGTCTATGTCTTTACAGTAAAATTCAAGTAACAAAGTCAACCTGAACTAGCAAGGTGACAAAAATGGAAATCTGACGTGTTCCTAAAATTATCGAGGGCTAACAAGTGTCTGTCATGGCTGGATCCAGGTACTGCAGTGACCTTACTGGGGCTCAGTATTCTGCTCTAGCTCTTGGTACTCTTCCGACTTCATTTTCAAATGGCCAAAGGGCAAAAATGACCCTGGTAGCTCGGAGCTCATAATCGCCACAAGACACAGCAAGTTTCGGGGCACTGGTTCAGTGACTGACTGGATCCGGGATCCATGCCTGGGCCTTTACCAAGTCTTATGGTCAGTGTGATAGTAGCCTGGGTCTGGTGGCAGGCCGGGGGTGATTTGGAGAGGGGACGGCACCATTTACTTCGTGGGAACTGAGATGGGGACTGGAGGAAGGGTGAAACGTGACTACAGGCAGCCTCAGTTTCCCCACCAGACGCCCACATACCAGGCACAATCCTAACAGTCCTACGGGGTGAGACCAAAGGAGTCTCCACTTCACAGGCAGGAAACCAACTCAGACCTTGCCAGCGTCATCCCCGACAGGTGGAGCATGAGGGAGCATCAGCTTCGCTGTTAATGGTGGAGGATACAGCCTCTGAAGAACGCTGAAGCTGAGAGCGGACTTGGCTAACCACACCCAGTAGAGGGAAGGGATGTGACCAAGAGACATCATTGCAGATGACGTGGGCAACCCTCTGTGTGTCCCCTCCACCTCACACCAGCAGCATGTCCTCCACAGAGGGTCATTCATCTATTCGTCTTCCTTTACACCCAAT
The DNA here is from genome assembly GCA_902168425.1 of Peromyscus attwateri. Lineage (NCBI taxonomy): Eukaryota > Metazoa > Chordata > Mammalia > Rodentia > Cricetidae > Peromyscus > Peromyscus attwateri. Next base: position 13,300 of record CABHPP010116619.1, on the reverse strand, counting down.
CCTCTGTTGAAGCAGCGCAGCATTGCCAGGCCACCTGCGTTTCCTGGAAACCCAAGGCTTTCACAACAGATCGGATGCGAAGGCTACCCTCCTGTCTCTCCGTGCTCAAAGTTCATCCCCTTTGATGAACTCGTCACACGGTTGGATCATGTGCTGTGGCCCCTTTGGTCACCTTCTGGGAGCCCATCCATGTCCTGGGCTGCTGTCACATGGGGTCAGACTTTCAAAAAAAAAAAACAGCAGGTCACCTTCAGTTATGAGATTCTGTGGGTGTCCCACAGGATCCTCAGTCACACCAGAACAGCCACGGACTTGACGGACAGATGGAACTGAGGTGCTCTGAGGCAACAGGTAAGATATATGTTACACAGCTGTGCCTCAGTTTCCCTTGCAGTCCCTCGCTCCAGAGCTGGAGTATGCACGTGTGGGATGTAGAACAAAGCAAAGTAGGCTGGCCATGGGTTTTGCCTCTGGGTCTCTATGTGTGATGTCACGGAACAGCCGTATTAACCAGGGCTCTCCCAGGGACAAGCTGGCTTAAGCGAAGACAAACTGGCTCACAAAGCTGAAAGGTCAGTGGGACCTGAACTCTCCATGAGTTCAAAGCCAGCCTAGTCTACATAGTGAGTTCCAGACCAACCAGAGCTATGTAGTGAAACTTTGTCCAAACAAACAATCCTGAAAGGTCTTTACTTTGGGCACTGTTGGACACAAGGATCTCACAGAAGATGGCCCAGGGAGTTCACAGGTAGGGACACAGCCTCCTTCACTCCAAGGGTTTAGCTAGGCAGAGACCAGAAGAGAGTGTGGCTGCGGCGGCTATGAGAGGGTCAAAGCCGGAATGATCGGCCTGACCTCTGCATGACCAGGAGGAACCCATGACCTGTTGATGTCAACCAAAAAGAAAAAGGTTTTGTGTCTGTGGCTGGAATAACAGCAGCACGAGTTTTCCTCCCTGTGGCTCTCTCTCTGTGGCTCCAGTGGAGTTCGGGTGTGGGGTGTGGGTGGCGTGGCTTGGATGGAGCTCTGTGAATCCACGTGGAGAGAAGCATCTGGAGAAGCGATTCTGGCTCTGGATGTATGTCCAATCAGAGTTTACCTGGGGTTCACAGTGAGAATAGGAATCTCACTGAGCTTCCCAGTTACAGGTGAAGACCAGGGCTACAGCTCATCTGGCCGTTCCTCCTGGCAGCCATGCGGTTGGGCACCAGGAGACTGTGAGCTGCTTCCCCATGTGATCCTGAACCCCTTTAACCAAGCACACCCAACACTCAGCCCTTCAGCTGCATCACCACCCTCCCTGGGTTCCCTGTGCCAGTTGTACGGCCTTGGCTGAGTCTTTCTACCTTCACAAACCCATTTCCTCAACCAGAAAGTAAACCTGCTGTCCACATGCAAACATACACCCAAGACACAATATTTGAACATGCATAACAGCTTTATTCATATCAGTCAAAATCTGGAACCAGCTATCGTATGCCAGACGGCTGAACAAATGGTGGTTGTACCCACATGGCGTGATGCTGCCCGGCCTACAACAGAGTGGATGGACCCTGATGCACATGGAGGGATGAATCATGAAAACACACTAAGAGAAACTAGACACATAATGGACACTGTGTGACCACCCGGAAAAGACAAGAATCACCAGAAAAACAGGTCAGCGGTGGGCCACGGCTGGAGGGCTGACTGTCAAGGGATCGATGGAGCTTTTAGGGCAGGTAAGAAATATTCCAATCTGATGGTGACAGTTACAAGGGTGTGTGTTCCTGAAAAAACTAGCAATCGTACACTTAACACTGGTGAATTTTGTTGCATGTAAAGAACGAACAGCTCAACAACGCTGTTCTGAGAAAGGAAGGTAGGAAATCACAGCCTGTACTGGGAGCCTTTCTGTAACACAAACCCAAGATGAGTTTGAGCCAATGTATTTTTTCTAATATAATCAGGTCAGTCCAACTGTTGGCTTCAGGGACTTGCTGGGTGGCAAGGAATAAGTCCACATGGCATAATCTGTGTTTTCTTTCTTTCTTTGTTGGCGTCATCCTCAGCTGCATAAGTTGGCCACCAGCAATTCCAAGCTGACATCTTGTCAACTTAACTCCTATGAAAAGATGCAGCTAAAGTCCCACTGGGGAGAGGGGGGACTCAGCAGTCTTTGTCCAGGCCTGGAACACATGCCTATCCCTAAAGCCAGGGATGGTGCTGGCCTTATCTGAACCCTGGTGATACAATATAGAGTAAAAAATATATCTACAGAAACAAGGTCCATGGAAAACTAACCGGTCCCTCTACCTAGCCAGTGTACCATGCTATTACCCATTCCTATGTCTAGACAGCTCTGCAATGGCCAAGCCATGGGGAATTGACCCCACCTCCATCCAGGGTTGCTCTCCTGACACAGGAGTCAAAACAGGAAAGCCAGATGGGCATGGTGGTACACAGCTATAATGCTAGCGCTCTGGAGATGGAGGCAAAAAGGATTATGAGTTCAAGCCCAGGCTGGACTACATAGCAAGATTCTGTCTCAAAAAAAAGGGGCTGGGCATGTACCTCAGTGATAGAGCACTTGCCTAGTATGTCTAAAGCCCCGAGTTCAAACTCCAGGACCAAAAAATAAAAATAGGATGGCAGGTTAGTACTGCTTCTCCAGCAGTCAGGCAGACCCGGAAGCTGCTGGGTGCCTGTCCCCAAGACATTTGGCAGGGCAAGGGGGAGCTGTGCAGAAGCCATGGGCCTAAGGCAGAGCCCTGCACCTGCGGGAGTCTGAACTTGAAACTCCCAGGGGAAGGATACCTCCTTAGGCCCTGGGCTTCAGTGACCCAAACCTCAGGGAATCCAGGGCAGAGCCAAGGACTGCCCCTCAATCCAGAGTCATCAGCCCCTGGTTCAGCCAGGGCCAGAGGCCAGAGAAGAAACTGTCAGGAAAGATCATCTTGCAGGATCAACAGCAGAAGATGCCATCCACCGTATGAAGACTCAGATGTCACCTCCAGGTCAGGCAGTGCAACTACCCTCCAAGGGACCAGCATTCCCCACACAAGTGTCCTGCAAGGGAAAAGAAAGGCAGAAACAGTATCAGATCTGTATGCAAAACAGACGGTCTACAGAGGACTCTGCAGCTATCAAATGGGCAACAGGCCCAGAGAGGACGCAAGCCTCCCCAAGGCTGCCCTTGATCAGACCCCAGGACCTGCACTCAGAGCTCTTGGTTCCACTGTGGCAGGGGTTTGTGGCTCAGGTCCGACAAGGCAACCGGGGGTTTCCTCTTAGCCCCACTACCCAGGCCAGAGCCCGTGCTGTATAATTCCTCCACTGAGGTGTTGGCCGAGTTGGCCTGTGCAGCCCTTTCTTCTGGAAAGCAGGCTTCGTGGATGCCATTGCCAAGAGTGTGCACTCTGTTGCAGAGGCAGTTGGGTGGAGAGAAGGGCATGAGGAGGGGAGAGGGCCTGTGCCAAGCTGGGCAAGAATGGCTCACTCGCTCCCTCGCCGCCGCCCCCCCCCCCACTTCTAAAGGAAGCCTGAGGGCCTGGCCCAGAGCCCAGGGGCTCCAGGAAAGCGGTGTTCTCGACTCCCATCCGCCAATTCCAAGGCAGGCTGGCTGTCCGGCTCTGCAGACCTTCTGGAAAATAGCTAACCACTTCCTAGAGCTAACAATGCATCCATGGTCAGCTCACTATACTGACAGCCAGCTCAGCTAGTCCTGAGGCTGTGTTTCTGGGGCTACTTGGAAGTGAAGGAGGGACAGGCTGCCAAGGACCATGACACCCCAGCACCAGGGGCTTTCCCTCCACACAAGCCCCAAGCATGGCTATGTTCCTTCCTGGTTGTCCCTAAGCAGAGAAACGGCAGGCAGCTGTCACCCAGCAACCAGATGACTGTGTCCTATCTAGAGCTTGGTAATAGTGTGATGGACTGAATGGCAACCGAGGATCCAGGCCTGTGTACACTCGCCCTCTGGAAGTTAACGGAAGTGACCCACCCTCCTGTGGGTTGGACACCTGCTCCCACCCACCTCTGGATATTACCATCGAGTGGTTGCTATTCAGTACTACACTAGGGGGCTGGAGAGGTGGTCAGTTTCCAGCACCCACATTGGGCAGCTTACAGTCACCTATAACTCTGGTTCCCAGGGTCCTGACTGTCTCTTCTGGCCTCTGTGAGCACCAGCATGCACATGGGACACATACTTACTTACATGCATACATACACATACAGTTCCCAGGGACTTGACCATCTCTTTTCTGGCCTCTGTGGGCACCAGCATACACATGGCACACATACATACATACAGGCAAACACAAACATTAAAAAATGTACTAGGTTTCTTACATACTAAAAATGACTATCACTATTATTACATAAATGTCGCTGATCTTGGAGTCAGAACTGCAGATGTGAATCATGGCTCTGCCATTTCTTGGCTGGGTCCCCAGGAAGTACCCTGATCACCTTAGCCTGCCAGAGGCAAGAGGTCCCATCCTCCAAGGGGTTCTCCCGGCAGAGTTGGAGGGAACGTCTTCCTTCCCCTCTGGCGGGCTTGTAGCCTGAGAGTTCCTCCTGGCTGCTAAACAGAATGCAAAGAATGTTTGCATGCAAGAAAAAGCCACCAGCAAGCCAAGGCACCCACCCCAGGTTCCTCTTGATCCCTACAACTCTGATCTGGTTTTTGTCAACAGACACCCAGCCACAGGCCCTTATCACTCCTTAAGTCAGCGGTTCTCAACCTGTGGGTCGCAACCCCTTTAGGGGTCACATATCAGATACCCTGCGTATTTACATTACAGTTCATAACAGTAGCGAAATGACAGTTATGAAGTAGCAACAAAAACATTTTATGGTTGGGGTCACCACAACATAGGGAACTATATTAAAGGGTTGCAGCATGAGGAAGGTTGAGAACCACTGCCTTAAATGATTCAAGGGTCAAAAAGCCTGACAGCTGTCAGTCAAGGACATCCTCACTGAGGACTTCACCTCAGATTCCCTCCAGCAAGATCGCAAGATCTCTCTCTGAGTTCCTGGCTGGAAGGCAGCAGTGGCCCTGCATAGCCACATCCTCCTTGAGAGAAAAGAAGAGAGAGAGAAGAGAGAGAGGAGTGTGGTGGTATTGTGTTCCCCAAAATATTGTGCACCCTAATAAACTTATCTGGGGTCAGAGGCAGAATAGCCACTATACAAAGGCTAGAAAATGGTGGCACTCACGCCTTTAATCCTAGCATTCCAGAGGCAGAAATCCCTCTGGATCTCTGAGTTTAAAGCCACACTGGAAACAGCCAGGCATGGTGACATACGCCTTTAATCCCAGGGAGTGGTGGTAGAAAGCGAAAGGTATATAAGGCGTGAGAACCAGAAACTAGGAGCATTTGGCTGGTTAAGCTTTTAGGTTTTGAGTAGCACAGTTCAGCTGAAAGCCATTTGGATATGAGGACACAGAGGCTTCCAGTCTGAGGAAACAAGATCATCTGAGAAGTTGGCCAGGTGAGGTTAGCTGTGGCTTGTTCTGTCTCTCTGATCTTCCAGTGTTCACCCCAATACTTGGCTCCGGGTTTGTTTTAATTAATAAGACTCTCTAAGATTCCTGCTACAGAGGAGAAAAGAGAGAGAGGAGAAAAGAGAGAGAAAAAAATCTGGGCTCCTGAAGGCACAGCCCTGTGGCTCCCATAAAACGTCCCTCTCTGGCTCAAAGGTAAGCTCTGTAAGGCTGACAAACCTGAGTTCAATTCCAGGAACCCCTATGAAAATGAAAAGAGAAACAGTAATACATTTTTTAAAGGCGCCAGCAAGATGGTTCGGCAAGTAAAGGCACTTGCCACCAAACCTGATGGCCTAAGTGTGATCCCTGGAGACCTACAGGTAGTCCTCTGACCCCCATGGGTGCACCATGGCATGTGCCCCTCCCCCACCGATAAAAGTCCCCATCCTGTTAACGGGGTGGGGCCAGAAGGAAAGTGTGAAGACCGGGCTCAGAACAGACAAGTCAGGCATGGGCGTGATGCGCCGTTCCTCCCTTTGATGCGTGCCCGACAGCATTTGAAAGCAAGTCTCGGGTTTTCAAATGCTCTATGGTATTTGAACGCACTTGGGAAGCAGAGGCAGGTGGATCCCTGTGAGTTGGAGGCCAGCCTGGTCTACAGAGTGAGACCCTCTCTTGAAAAAAACAAACAACAAAAAACCTACCTGATGTATGCTGTCTTTGTGTATGTTCATGCTCAGTGTGTGGAGGCCAGAGGCCCACCTCAGGGTGCCTTCCTCAATCGCTCTCCACCTTATTCTTTGACAGGGTCTCTCACTGAACCTGGATTTGGCTAGACCGGGTGGCTGGCTGGTTGCACAGAACCGTCTCTGCCTCTCCATGTGAGCTGCCGCGTGTTCAGGATGGGACCCGAGACAAGACAAGCATCTCCCCAGCCCTGCACTGTGGTAAAGAATGAGGAGGTTTGGGGCAGGGACCGGCAAAGAGGCTCCAGGGGAGGTAGGTGGTGACCAAAGTTAGCCAAAGCCAGCAAAGCTGTTAGAGCTGAAGGAACAGCTGTCACCCTTGTCCATCCCAAGTGTGAGAGTCTCAGCATCAGAGCCTCACTCATCTCTCACCAGCAAGAGCAAATCCTGTCTAACCTTTACCTGGTGAGACACCAGCAGTTAGCTCCTGAACAAACCCATCTCTAGCAGAGCTGGGGGCGCGGAGCCCAAAGACCCAGGGCTGGCGGGGCAGTCATGGTGGTCCAGCATACACCAAGCATCGACACCATCTTGTCGATGATGAGTGCTTCCAAACTGGCTCCTGAAGACATCTTGAAGATGACTGTCCCCCGCTGACGTGAGGTCCTCGAGATACTGGGTGATTTGCTGTAGCAGGCCCCATGATGCTTACTGCTCATTCACCTGTCCATCCAAGGACAAGCCACCAGCCCAGCCTCAGCTGGCTTTGACTTTTGGTGACATCTCTGTGGCTTGGTAGTGGTAGGGAAGAGGAGCATGGCACAAAATGTTGGAAAGGCCCAGGGTAGTAGCTTGAATATCTACAATCTCAGTACTTAGGAGGTGGAGGCAGAAGGATCAGGAGTTCAAAGCCAATCTTGGCTACACGAGATCCTGTTAAAAAAAAAAGAATGACTGGATTAAAAGCAGGCATACTGCTTTGCAGCCCCCTATCCACACCCAGAGGCCCCCAAGTCAAAACAGATGTAGGGTGGGGCTGGAAAAGGTGGGGGCACCGGGTGAACATGGAGGTGGTCTCTGAAGTAACGGGATAGAGAATGTCCACATAAGAATAGGCAAGTTCTGTGATCACAGCAGAGGGGAAATGCCCAGATCAACATGGCTACCAGCACTCAGAACCTCCTCACTTGAGGCTTTAAAAAAAGAAAACAAAAAAACAAACAAAAAAACAGTTCCTACCCAGGTACCTGCCCCACTTCTCACCCACTTCTCAGTAAACAAGAGGGGGAATCCTGCAAGACATCTACCTCTTTCCCCAACAACCTTTACCTCATATGAAACAGGGATGTCTCCCAGCCCTTCCCACCCCCATACCACCTCCCCCAAAAGTGTACATGTATGCAAGTGAATATGTGAGCCACACTGTTTCTACAACCAGCATGTCCCCATCCCTCCTCATTTGGGGGATGGGGAGTGGGTAACAATCCAATCTAACCACAGGAAGTTGCTTCCATCCTAGAAGGGCCAGGTGGGCAAGGTCTGGGTTGGCCACCACCACAGCTGCCCGATGCACACTGCAAGAACAATAAGGATTTTTAGGGGCATTATGACTGAGTCAGAAAACACAGCTGCCCCTGAAAGTCCCTCATTTTTCTTGCTGTCCTTGAACACGCGCCAAGTAAGGTGGTCGGTCATCCAGTTGGCCCAGGTGAGGAGAGGTAGAGACATTGGTCCCTTACCCAACCCTAGCCCACTGACCCCCAGTCAGTCAATCCAGAACCCAAATGGTGCACTCTGCCACAGAGATCCAGGGATTTGAACTAAGGGATGTGACTCTCACAGGTGGACATGGATCCACCCTGGGCCAATGGGTCTCGGGAGTCAAGGGAGGGTCTCGGGTCTGATACGGCTCAGGAAGAGGGGTTTCTAGCCTATTCCGGACAGGCCCCTGCTGAGGCCAGCTCTGATTCAGGAGAGAAGGAAACCAGCCCAGGAACCCTGGAGCCAGTACTGTGGAAGAACGGTCTGCAGGTGTGAGACCGAGGAACAGCAGCTGGGCTCTGCCCTGCTTTTCTAACAGTGCTGCAGCCTGGGGTCCCCTGCAAAGAGGGTAAAGGAACTTTCCCCACTGTGACAGCTCCCACTAAAAAAAAAAAACAACCCAAAGAAGACAAGCCAGGGAAGGAGTCGCAGGCGCAGCAAGAGTTCAAGGTCAGCCTTGGCTACATAGTGAGCTGGACACCAACCTGGGCTACATGAGACCCTGTCTTAATATGGAACCCACAAACCAGGGGCTGGAGAAATGGCTCAGTGGTTAACATCGCTTGCTGTGCAAGCATGAGACCAGAGTTCAGAGCCCAGCATCCATGTCACCAGTCAGACGTCCGACAGACACCTGTAACTTCACTCCGAGGGATCCTTCTTGCCACCAGGCACGCATCCCTGCATGTGCACACATAATCTAAAAAAAGGGAATGAGATAACTTCTCTATAACTGAACTCAGGACTGCTGGTGGAGGCATTCCGTCAATCACAGGTTGTCCGAGACTGAGTAACACAAGTGGCTATGACATGAGGACCTGGGGGGAGGGGTGGCGCAGGCTAGCCCTCTGGCTTCTCTGTTGCACCCTGCCCTACCTTTTGCACACAGTCCAGAGCTTCAGGTGGGCCCTGTACGAAGGCGGATCCACCAAAACAGTGGGCAAAGACAGACTTCTGGAACGTTCCACGCATTTTCAAACTGTGGAAAACTGACTCAGCAGGGAATTGTAGGCTTTGAGAGGGTGGAAGGGTAATAGAAAAATGGCAAACAGAAGAGGCCAGTAACTGCCTCGCCCTGAGTCTTGTAGGAAAATGGAAAAAAACCAAACCAAACACCTTTCAGGGCCAGTGAGATGGCTCAGCAGGTAAACACATGGAACACAAGCCTAGTGGCCTGAATTCAACGCCCAGAACCCACGGTGGGAGAGAACACACTATTGGAGACCGTCTTCTGCCCTCTGCAAGGATGCACGTGCATGTGCACGCTCTCTCCCCCACCATACACATCATAAAATAAAAGTGTAAGATCTTCCGGAATCAGGGTCTTATTCAGGATACTCTTTAACAGGATGGGTTCCCCCGTTTCAGGCCTCGGGGAGCCACCTGACAACAGAGGGTTAAACTTCCAGCACCCGGCTGTAACCCTGGAAGATCCAAACAGGCCCCACTCCACAGAGCCTGGTCATTCATCAACAGGACACTTGGTTCCTGGTGCCAGGCCATTCTACCCAGGTTCCCAGCAAGGCTAGAATCCACCCCACTGGCCAATGGGAGTCTACCTTATCCAGCTAAGATAAGTTCTATGGGTCCATGAGCTCTGTCTAGTACACAGGACACTTTCCTCTCAGAACACTGTGGCCCATAATGGTAAAGAGTGCATCCCTGAGAAAGACAGAGACCCGAGGCTACACCTTCCTCAATGTGTGACTGCAGATTATTTTGCTGCCTGGCTGTCTTTTGTATCTGTCAACAGGAATAGTAAACCTTACTTGGCAGGGCAATGTGAGGTTAGAAAGAACCAGAGTAGACAAAGTGATTGGCAGGCTCAACAAATACACTCCACTCTATGCCGAGGGCTGGGCGAACTGTGAGAACTCTTGCCCACCAAGAGGACTGGGGATAGGGGTCAGGTGTGCCCTACAGTGCCCCAGCACTGACAATATACCTTCTTCCCCATGCTCCAGGTCCCTTCCCTGCTCACATGGAGAGAAGCACGCCCAGCTCCTGTCTTGCCTAACTGTATCTAACACTTGCCCAGAGCTTCCTGCCCTGACCAAGATCATAGCCATAAAATCCACTAGTAAATCAAAAACCCAAATGGCCCCCAAACACTAGAATCTAAGTCATCTACAGCTCTGAACATGACCATGTCATGTTTTGTCTGCTAAGAAGCCCATCCCCACAGCTCCTGCAGCCTGCTCGGGCCACCTGCTACCTCACCTACTAGCCACAGAAGCCTAGGATGGCATTTCCCTCCTGGAGGTTTAGGTTTGAGCTTGTGAGACTTGGGTCTGCCCATCTCACAGGTGGTCTGGAGAACCTGCCCTCCCAAAAAAGACATTTGTATAAGGGACTCAGAATTGTGCCCTCACTAAAATGGTTTGGTCAAGACCAGCCCCCATCACCCACCCTCCCTGCTCTGTGCGTCGAGGCTTAGCTCACCTTTTCTGGGTGACCTTTCTTGACCTCAGCCCGTCCCTGGGCTAGAATCTTTGTCTGCTCTACTGCCCGAGCACACACGTCACACTGTGTGACACTGTTCTTCACTGTTGGTCCACAAGCACCTTCATCACCGTCTCATGAGGAGGCCCGGAACCCTCATTGGCAACAGTCTTTCCTGCAATTCCTGGAAGTCCTCACCATTTTGGTGCAGGTGCTCAAAACGAAGGCAGGGTCTGAGCCCTGGCAGTGGCTAGAGGAACACCCCCCTGCTAGCCTAGGTGACACCTCTAGGCCTGGCTTTGCCACTACTGAACACTGGCCACCCAACCCAGTGCCACTAGCCTCCCCTAAGTCCTCACTCTGCGTAGGCCCATGCTGGGCACAAATTCTTGACTGAGTTGGCCTACGCCTTTCTTCTGGGGCTGATGACCCACACCGAGGCTTACAGGGAACTGGAAGGCGGGGAAGTTCCCATCAAACAGAATCCCTAAAATAGCCAGTCACCCACAAAACCATGATAGAAGGGAAAGAAAAGTCAACTAGATATCGGCCCTTGTTTGGAATGCGATGTAGAAGGAAAGCTATGTACCAGCCCCACCCTGGCTGGAAAGTGGTCCAGGCAGAGGGCGCCAGGCCCAAGGAAGTCATCAGGGGAACCTGTCCTACAGAGAGACGCCACTGGGACAAGGACTAGCCCTACAGAGGCCAGGTTTGCAGGGCAGGGGCCAGTTCCCTGCAGCTCCTTCCAACTACCCTAATGAGTCAGTTCCAGGCCAGAAGGCTGTGGAGGAGGGGGGGTGGGGTCAGAGGGTCAGAGGCTCTGCTGGATTTCATCCTGGGCTGCAGTGAAAAGTCTTTTTGGCCTTTCTGGCCTCTGATGAACAAGCCAGGAGATCTAAAAGCCATCCATCAGAGCTGCTGGCTTTATGATAACCAATCTCTCTGCCAGAAATTCTTTTGGTAAGAACACTCACTTTCAGAGCCTTGGCTCCTCCTCAGCTCCCCTAGCAGCAGGGCTGTCTGGCCTGTGCTGATGGCTGGAACACCATAGGGCACAAGCTCAGCGCCCAGAGGGTGAAGACCCAGGTGCCCCTCAGCACAGCTGGAACTGGGCCTAGATGTACTTTCCATATACATACACACATCTGCTCCCAAGCCCAGTGAAGGTCACTCATGTTTCCAGACCAGTGAGTGCATTTCAGATAGATGTAAAATCCTGTCAAGCCTTTACATGGGTTACCTAAGGATCCAAACGGCACAAAGGTGCTTCGCCCACTGAGCCATGTTTCTAGAAAGTGTTATTAGAACATAGGCGTGTTCATCCACTGATGCATTTTCTATGGCTGCTGTCAGGTCACAATAACAGAACAGACTAGAGACGTTCCTCAACTTTCATGGGAATCACCTATCAGAAGCTAAGGGTACCATAAGATGAAATGGGTGTGCTACACCTAACTTACTGGACTTCCTCACTCAGCAACAGCACACTGCAGAGGACAGGCTGTTTCTTCTTTGAGATTATGGGGCTGGCTGGATGCTGCAGCTCACAGCCACTGTCCAGCACTGTGACAGAATCACACTGCACATTGTTAGCCCAGAACAAGGTCAGAATTCTAAGGGCAGGGCTGGAGAGTTGGCTCAGCAGTTAAGAAGAGCACTCGATGCTCTTCGAGAAGCCAGGTTTGGTTCCTAGCACCCACACGGCACAACTCACAACCTGTAACTTCAGCTCCAGGGGATCCAATGTGCTCTCCTGACCTCTGTGGGCACAATGTACACACGTGGCATACATATGAAAAAAGATCTTTAAAGAAAGAACTTCTGGGGCTGGAGAGATGGCTCAGAGGTTAAGAGCATTGACTGCTCTTCCAGAGGTCCTGAGTTCAATTCCCAGCACCACATGGTGGCTCACAACCATCTATAAAGAGATCTGGTACCCTCTTCTGGCCTGCAAGCAGACAGAACACTGTATACATAATAAATAAAATAAATCTTTAAAAAAAAAAAGAATTAAAAAAAAAACTTATAAAGGCAAGTTTTTAGTAAATGCTATGGTTGGACAGAGTGATGTAGCTTAGTCCAGACTCTACCTATGGTACCACATATAATGCCCCGAGTTGGAGGAAGACAGACGGACAGACACATAGTATATTACTCCCACACATTTTCTAAGGTTCAGAAATCAACCTTGAGTCCTTAAGTATACAGGACACTTTCCTCTCAGAGCACTGTGGCCCATAATGGTAAAATGGTTGAACCATTGTTAAGGCAGAGACTTTCTTAGTTATAAGACATGGATGGCCCTCATGGCATAAAATATTTGTAATTTGAACTTTTATTAAAAAAAAAATGCTTCTGCTTGTTCCTGAGCCATAGTTACTTGCATGTACCAAGCACTGTGCTCAATACAGAAGACAGGTAAGCAAAGCCTGCTGATTCTGCGCTCAAGGTCTGTGACGGAGCAGCCGGAAGAGCCGTGCAGCGGAACCCAGCCATCGCCACTGGAAGAAGTGTGGTTATTTGGGCAGCCCGCCTGCGGGCTGGCTGGCTCCTACTCTAACCAGAAAGGAACCCTAGAAAGCCAGAGTCTTCTCTGCCCCAGCTCGGGGCACATCACTGCTGTCACCTTAATTAAGTGAATGCCACTAGAAGAGCCACAATCTATTACCCCAGCGTCTCGGGCCAGATGTGCTTGTGAACCTTCCAGGTTTCCAGATGGAACGTGACGCCTAAGCCACACATTACGCAACACCCCAGTGGGACAGCAACCGTAATCAAACATGTTAATACCTCTGCAGTGAGACCTATGAATATTCATACACTTGGGATAAATATAGACTATTAGTCTGAGGTCGGTTTGGGTCAAGTTTTCCCAAAGATTTAGTTACAAAAGCTGCAACTTGGGGTTTTCAAAGTTCTGTCAGAGTTTAGAATT
>CABHPP010116617.1:628-25580 GCA_902168425.1 Peromyscus attwateri | reverse complement strand
GTGGGTAGGTATTTGAATTCCTGGCCAATGAACCAAAATGTTGTGGTCTGAGGCTCCAAATCAACCCAAGCTGACACAAGAGGTTCCCACAAAGCAAGATTTTATACAGGGAAGCACAAGGTAAAGAGAAGATGGGCAGGGGGTGCCTGATCAACCAGGACCATAGAACAGATTCGAGAGCTGAACTGTGACCATAAATTTCAGTTGAAACAATTATTTAAACACAAAAATCACAAACTTTTTTTTGACAAGTTACAATTACAATTTTCACCAATCAGAAATCAAAGATTAGGGACTTTCCTTAAGTGTTCCATCATTGTCAACTGACATACAATGCAAGATTTTCAGTCCAACCAGTCAGATTCATTTGTTCTTTTTGTTGTTAGGAACAGTCATAATGTTTCTAGAGAACTGAGGATGCATAATGACTCTTTCTATGGTTTAGGCATGAGGTGGTTCCGCTATTGGAAAGTTCTCAGCTCCCCTAGGGCTTGAGAACCTGAACTTTGTTTTATCCAACAAGTACAATGGAGTCTGAAGTCAAAATGGCAGTGCTTAGGACAAGGTGCTTTTGCCTCTTCACAACACCTAAGCCTTGGGCTTCTTAGTCTTCATAGCCAGAAGTTGAATAGGTCTTTATTATTTATACATATATATTACAAAGTCTGGGATATTCAGTTACAGCCAAGTCCTTCAACGTATCTACATCCCTGAAAGTCAGTCCACTGCAGTCCACATCCACCCAATCCCTCATTACTTCTTGTCTCCAAACCACATTCTGCCCCTCATTCCATCTCTCCTGACAGCATTGATGGTTCTTTATACAGATTGGGTCAAGTTTCTCATTACTTTCAGTAAAGTGCAAAATCCTTACAGTACTTCTCCATGGGAATCCTCCCTGTGTTTACCCTCCTGAGACATACCAGGTCCTTTAAAACCTCATGCTTTTTCTTAGTGTCACTCACTTGTTTTTCTATCTTCTGACACATCTAACCCAAGGACAGGGCAGGCACTGATTTCAAGAGTTATAGATATGTGTGCCTGTGCCCCAACCTCATGCACATATGGAAAGCCTATCACACCGTCACTTCATTGTCTGCTATGTGGACTTCATGACTCCATCCAAGTTATGCAGCCATTTATAGAGCCAGTAGTTAGTGCTTCATGTGTGGGGAGTGACTATACTGTGCTCAGAGTAGACTAGCTCCTCCTCTCACAGAAAATCTAGATCAGAGTGCTATATCAAAAATGCTATGTGAAGCATAAATAAAAATCACACATGGGAGCACCCCTCTCCTGGGCTCCATATCCCAGCCCACAGCTCCAGCTGCCTTATTGGAGACCAGGCTGGTCCTAGGCACCCCAGGTAAGACATCACCCACCACCCACTAACATTTCCTAAAGCCTGCCTAACAACTCCAGACTATACACCTTTACCTGGGCTCCATATTCCAGTTCACAACTTTGGTAGAACACTTCTCTTTTATCTGAGGCCAGGCCAATTCCTGGGACCCCAAAAAGCTGGCCCAACAGCCACCAACTGCACACATTCCCCTAAGATCTATATATTATCCCACAACCTCAATAGAAAACTTATTCTATCCTGGAGGCCACACTGTCATAGGAACCCCAGAGACTAAGCAGGTACCCAGAACCCCAGAGGTCACACAGGTACTTGGAACTTCAGAGACAGCTTTGGTACCCAAAGCCCCAGAGGTCTTGCAGGCTGCAAAAACCCCAGTGGAGACTGGGACTGAAGACTCACTAGTCACCAAAATGCCTGTCCACTTAGGCAAGAGGATCAGGGAAGAAACAGAAACCAAGGAACAAAACATCCATCCAACAAAGACAAACTTAGGAATAAATACCGAGACCTATAATCACCACAAACCCGGATGCCTAAATGCCAATGTAAGAACAAAATCAGCAACAAAAAGGGCAATATGGTACTACCAGAGCCCAGTTATCCTTCAAGAGCAAGAAATGAATATTCCAGTACAGCTGAACTACAAGAAAATGACTTTAAAACCAATTTCATGAAGATTATAGGGATGCTTAAAGAGGAAATAAAACAAAATCCTTTAAAGAAATTGAGGGAAAGACTAACAAAAATTGGAGGAAATCAATAAATCCCTTAAAGAATGCTAAGAAAGTCAAGAAAAATCAAACAGGTTAAGGAAACTGTTCAAGATCTGAAAATGGAAATAGAAACAACACAGAAAACACAAATGGAGAGTGTTCTGAAAATGGAAAATCTGGGTAAGTGAACAGGAACTACAGATGCATCACCAACAGAATACAAGAGATAGAAGAGGGATGATATGATAGAAGAAATAGATTCACTGATCAAAGAAAATGTTAAATATAAAAAAATTCTAACACAAAACACCCAGGAAATATGGAATACTATGAAAAGATCAAACCTAAGAATAATAGGAATAGAAGAAAGAGAAGAATCCCTGGGATCAAAGGCCCAGAAAACATATTAAAAAAAGAAAACTCATAAAAGAAAATTTTCCTAACCTAAAGATGCACATTCCTATAAAGGTACAAGAAGCTTGCAGAACACCAAATAGATTGGACCAGAAAAAAAATGACCAAATATACAGAACAAATAAAGAATATTAAAATCTACAAAGGAAAAAGGCCAACTAATATATAAAGGCAGACTTATTAGAATCACACCTGACTTCTCAGTGGAGACTTTAAAATCAAGGAGGGTCTGGACAGATAGATGTCTTGCGGACTCTAAGAGACCATGGATACCAGCCCAGACTACTATATCCAGCAAAACTTTCATTTACCATAGATGGAGATGACAAGATATTTCATGACAAAGTCAAATTTAAACAATATCTATCCACAAATCCAGCCCTATAAAATGAACTAGAGGGAGAACTTCAACCCAGGAAGTTTAACTACACCCATGAAAACACAGGTAATAAATAATATTACACCAGCAAAATCCAAAGAAGGGAAACACATACACACACACACACACACACACTACCGTCACCACAACCACCAAAAAATAACAGAAATTAACAATCATTGGTCATTAATATCTCTCAGTATCAATGGACTCAACTCCCCAATAAAAAGATACAGGCTAACAGAATGGATATGAAAATAGGATCCATCCTTCTGCTGTATGCAAAAAACACACCTCAACACCAAAGTTAGACATTACCTCAGAGTAAAGGGTTAGAAAAAGATTTTCTAAGCAAATGGACCTAAGAAGCAAGCCGGTGTAGCTATTTTAATAACTAACAAAAAAGACTGCCAACCAAAATTAACCAAAAGAGTTGGAAAAGGACATTTCATACCCATCAAAGGAAAAATCGACCAAGAGGACATTGCAATTCTTAACATTTATGCCCCAAATGCAAGGATACCTACATTTGCAAAAGAAACATTAATAAAACTTACATCACACATCGAACCTCAAACATTCATTGTGGGATACTTCAATACCCCACTTTCACCAATGGACAGGTCATTCAGACAAAAACTAAAAAAAAAATAATAGTGGTGCTAATAGACATTTTGACACAAATGGACCTACCAGATATGTACAGAACATTTCATTCAAACACAAAAGAGTATATCTTCTCAGAACCTCAAGAAACATTCTCCAAAATGGACCATATACTGGGTCACAAAGCAAATCTCCACAGATATAAGAAAATTGAAATAACCCCCTGTACCTTATCATATTATCATGGATTAAAGCTATATTTCAACAACAGAAATATCAGAAAGCCTACAAATTCATGGAAACCAAACTGAAGAAAGAAAGATAGAAAGAAAGAAAGAAAGAAAGAAAGAAAGAAAGAAAGAAAGAAATTAAAGAATTTCTAGAATTCAATGAAAATTGAAAGAAGCAATGGCAATATATGGCAGATGACAACTAATATTCAACAGATCAACCTACCAGATAAATAATTCTCTGATGGGAACCCCCACTAGGCATGAACCATGGGTTCACAGACAATGAATCCTGTTTGCTTCTGTCTGTAATTTTAGCATGCCCTACTACAATTCTTCCCTAAAAACAGCTATGAGGTTCTCCCCACAGCCTATTGGTAGTGTGTTTTTCACTTATTGAGTACATTTAATTCTGTGGATTGACAGGAAGATAATTTCTTCTTATACTGTGCAATTTTGGTGAATAAAATATACTTTCATAGCCAGGCCTTTATTCTACAAAAACTGTGAGAAACTTAGAAATCTGTTTTATATTATTAGCTCAGGCTAACATAAGAAAACAGCAATTTCTCCCCAGTTCTAAGACAAATGCAAATAAATTGGATATTGTTGCTGCAATTCTTACTCAATAACTTTTTGTTTTACTATATTAAAGTTAAAACCTTCCTTTTTAATTAAACAAAAAGGGGGAAATGTTGTGGGATAATGCTCTTTCACACAGTAAAGATTTGCCACTCAATTGGTTTAATAAAATGCTGATTGGCCAGTAGCCAGGCAGGAAGTGTATGTGGGACAAGAAGACTAAGAGAGTGCTGGGAAGAGTAAGAGTGGAGTCAGGAGTTGCCAGCCAGATGCAGAGGAAGCAAGATAAGAATGCCAAACTGAGAAAAGGCACCAAGCCATGTGGCTAAACATAGATAAGAATTAGGGGTTAATTTAAGTGTAAGAACTAACTAGTAATAAGCCTGAGCTAATGGCTGAACAGTTATAATTAATATAAGCTTAGGTGTGGTAATTTGGGAAGCAGCTGCTGGGTATTTGGGAGTTGTTGGTGGAACAGAAACTTCCGTCTACAAAATACAAATCAAAATGACTCTGAGATTCTGTCTTATACCTACCAGAATGGCTAAGATCAATAACACAAGTGACAGCTCACATTGGCAAGGATGTCGAGCAAGGGGACCACTGCTCTACTGCTGAAACTTGTGAAACAAGTGAAAACTTTGTATAGCCACTTTGGAAATCAAAATGGTCGTTTATCAGAAAATTGGAAGTTGACCTACCTCAACACCCAGCTATACCACTCCTGGGCATATACCCAAAGGATGCTCTACCATACCACAAGAATACCTGGTCAACTATGTTCATAGCAGCTTTATTTGTAATAGCCAGAACCTGGAAACAACCTAGATGTCCATCAACCAAAGAATGGATAAAGAAAATGTGGTACATTTACACAATGGAGTATTACTCAGCTGTTAAAAACAATGACATGGAAGCAAATGGATGGAATTAAGAAAGATTATCCTGTGTGAGGTAACCCAGACCCAGAAAGACAAACATGGGATGTACTGACTTACAGGTAGATATTAGTAATAACATAAAAGGATAACCATGCTACAGTCTACCGACCCAAAGAAGCTAAGTAACAAGGAAGGCTAGAGGGGGAACAATTAAATCCCACTAAAGGAGAAGTAAAAGAGACATTATAGGTGGGTGGGGGTCCTGGAGGGTTAGGCATGGGAATAGGAGGGATCAGGTGTGGGGAGAATGGAGCAAGAGAGTACTGGGAAAGATAAACAAAATCAGGGACATCTCTGAGATGCACTAGAAACCTAGTGCAATGGAAATCCCAAGGAATCTATGAGGGTGGCCCTAAGACTCCTAGCAATGGGAGATATGGAGCTTGAAATGGTCATCTCCTACAACCAGAAAAGACTTCCAGTGGTGGGATTGGGACCCTAACCCAGCCACAAATCCTTTGACCTACAATTTGCCCTGCCTACCAGATCTTCTGGAGGTAAAGGTGGCACAGAAATTATGGGAGTGGCCAACCAATGACTGGTCTATGAGACCCATACCATGAGAGGGACCCCAACCCTGACGATGCATGGAGGACCATGATTCAGAGGCTGGACAGCCCAGAGACCTAGAAAAGAACCAAACGTGACTGGCAAATAAAAAAAAAAGTAAATTAAATGATTACTAAAGATATTCTGCTATACTTATAGATTGTTGACTATCCCAGTTGTCATCAGAGAGGCTTCATCCACCAACTGATGGAAACAGATGCAGAGACCCACAGTCAAGCATTAGGCGGACCTCAGGAAATTCTGTGGAAAAAGGGGAGGGAGGATTATGGAAGCCAGAGGGGCCAAGTACTCCACAAGAAAACCCAGAGATCCAACTAACTAGGCTTCCAGAGACTGAACTGCCAGTGAGAGAGCTTGCATGGGACTGACCTAGGCCCTCTGCACATAGGGTTACAGTTTTGCAGCTTGGTCTTCTCGTGGGCTTCTAATAGTGGGAGGAGGGGCTGTCTCTGACTCTGTTACCTGCTTTTGGGACCCTTTCCTCCTACTGGGTTGCCTATTCCAGCCTTATTAGAAGAGGAAGTGCCTAGTCCTTCTGCAACTTGATATGCTGTGGCTGGCTGATATACATGGGAGGTCCTCCCTTTTCTGAAGAGAAAGGAGGAGGAGTGGATGAGGGGTAGTAGAGGTTGGGAGGAGAGACTATGAGGATAGGAAGGGGGGAGACTGTGATTGGGCTGGGGAGTAATTAATTAATTAATTTTTAAAAATAACACATGGAATTTAATTATCTTACATAACTATAATAAAATGCATGGAAATCAATTTAGTAATATATGTTGTTTAATCTAGTATATCCAAAATAATATCATTTTGACATATAATCAATATTAAAATTACTATAATACTTTATGCTTTTTTACCCCTCTAGCATATATCAATTCAGACTAGGCATGTCTCAAGGTCTTGTGTGGCTAAAGGCTATTACACTGGATGATATTCAAACCTAGACTGTTTCAAGGGATCCAAGCCAGAAAGTACAAAGGTGAGGAAAAAAAAGTAATATAAAGTAGAGATATGAGGTAGCCCTCAATTAGAAAGTCACACTTAGGTGAACTTTGGAGAATGGCTGACTATGGGGCTGGCAGAATGAACATAGACAACTTCTGGCAAGGCCAACAGTATGTATGAAAGTCCAAAAGAAGAAGGAACCAGTGAACTTCAGAGCTAGTCAGGCAGAGAAGTACCAGTAAGGGAAGACCATAGGCCTATCACAATCACTTAGACGTGTGTTTGGTATCAGGAAGGGAAGCTACCAAATCTACCTGCAGCTTCCATTCTGCCTCAGGCAGGATGGACTCAAATGAGGCAACAGCTTCAGATGATGTCATCAATGACACCAGCAAGAACGGGTTACGGAAGGTGCGGCCTGATAACAAGGAGGTACATACAAAGGCAATCTTGACTCCTCTTCACCCCCCCCCCTTCCTCTCTTCTCCCTTCCTTTCTCATCTTTCTGATATCCACAGGTGACAAGAACATATTTAAAGGAAAATATATCTGAAAGATTGTACATATAAATCTGAACAGTTATTTTGTATCCTGAGCTAATTTATATCTAAAAGAAAGAGGATATTAAAATAGAAATACTTCAATCTTAAACATTTAATTTATTGTTTTTATTAGCATTCAATGTAACAGATGTCTTTGTTTTGGAGATTTTGTTTGTTTGTTTTGATTGTTGTTTTATCACTGAGAATCAAATCTAGGGCTTATGCATTCTAAGCAAGCATTCTACCACTGAGCCATATCCCTTCACACACACACACACACACACACACACACACACACACACACACACACACGTGCGTGCGCATGCACACACACATGCATGCACACACACACACACACACACACGCACACGCATGCACACACACACACATGCGTGTGTGCTCTCTCCACCATCTGCCTACCCTCTTCCTGCGTGTACCTGTATCTCTCAGCATTCCCTTTCATAACACATGCATTCTATTACTATTCCCACCTCTGTTCTCTCAAGTATCTTTTCCCTTATGAGTCCCTTTCCTGTTTCCTGGACTGTACCCACACTCACTCCCATATAAAAACACATATGTAAAAACTAGAAGCTAACATCCATGTATGGGAAATGACATTGTTTTCCTAAGCCAGGTCATCTATTTTCCAGTTGCATCCATTTTCCTGTGAAATGTCATAATTTCACTTATTTACGGCTGAGTAAGATATCATTGTGCATATGTACCATATTTTCATGATTCATTCACTTGTCAATGGACGTCTAGGCTGTTTGCATGATGGGGAATCCACAGAGACAGCTGACTCAAGCTTGAGGGAGCTCATGGATTTTAGACGAACAGCTAGGGAGCCTGCATGGGACCGACCTAGGCCCTCTGCACGTGGGTGACAGTTGAGTGGTTTGGTCTGTTTGTGGGGACCCTAGCAGTGGGAAGAGGATCTGTCCCTGGCACAGGAGCTGGCTTTTTGGAATCTACTCCCTATGGTGGGATGCCTTGCTCAGCCTTGATGCAGGGGGAGGAGCTTAGTCCTGCCTCAACTAGACATGCCATGCTTTGTCGACTCCCATGGGAGGCCTGCCCCTTTCTGAGGAGTGGATGGTAGATGGGGCAGGTAGGAAGGAGGTGGGGGAGGGGAATAGGAGGAGAGGAGGGAGGGGAAACTGTAGTTGTTATGTAAAATAAATTTTAAAAATTTAATAAAAATACTTCAAAAAAAGATGTGGAGTCCTCTGAAAAACTTTTGAATAAACTAGGTTTGTGGGGACAGAATCATATAGGTTTCCTATATTCAGATTACAGAGGACTTGGTCTGTGGTTTTGGGGGAATCTAAAAACTGACTCAACTTGATGAAAATAATAAAACACAAGTGATTCAGTGTTAAAGATCTAAACTTGGCCTATTATTTTGAAGCATGGTCATCTTCGCCTAGCAAAATTAATTTTTTAGAATATACTATGTAGGAAAGCATCCTAGTGCACATAATGAATCAATGGTGTCAGGACTAGATTAACTACTGAGAGAAGACTCAGAATTATAATTAGAGTCATTGTAATAATGAAGTTCAGAGGCCAGAGAAACTGAGATTATTGGATCATTTGATTTTCAGATTTAAACAATGAGTTATTGGAAATGATGACACTCTCATTTATATACCATCCCTCCACATCATGACTTGCTAGACTGTAATAGTTAAGCAGCGTTCTCCTGAATGTTCGTGAGAATTTGTTTATCTCTTGGATGTGTCTAATTTTTCATTACTGTGCCAGTCTCACTTTTTAAATTTAAATATGTAATTTCAAAGCAGAAAATCAACTCTAGTTTCTATATTAATTACAGGAATTATCCAATTCCTTTTTAAAGCATTGACAAGGCATGCAGTATATTAAACTTTCGGATGAGCCCCCATCAACCCTGACTCTAATGAGAGGCTGTGGTTTCCCCCTGGTAGCTAATTAGTGTTATTCATATAGCTACCTTTAGTCCATGAAACTTAAAAAAGAAAAGAAATGTGTTTGAACACAGGTAAGGGCAGGGAGAGAGCTTCCTGGAAATACATTATTTTCTTGGCTCTTTTAATGGAATATTAGATGAAGTATTAGAAATAAATCCCACTGAAAGTATATTTCCTACAGCTTGTTACAAATATTTTGAATATAAAATCTGACATGAAATAGATTATCTGACTTCCACTCTATTTTTATTCATCAATTTATATTCTCAATTTTTAAGAATATCATTTTTAGTATTTCTTGTGTTCTTTCCAATGTGGAATATCATTGAATCTTCCCTTCTGCTGGTCTTTTATACCAAGCATTAATTTCTTTCAAAATAATAATAATATATATGGGTATCTAGAATATATATATGTATATGTATGTATGTATACATGTTTACACATACATGCATGCATGTGTGTATATGTTTGTGTATTGTGTAAATGTATATTTATATGCACTCCTCTATTGATTTAAGAGTTGAGTAGATTATTAAAAGTGGATTTGGTTCAAATTTTTTGCCAGGACCACTATTTGAATGCCAATACTTTTCACTAAGAAAAACTTGAAAACCAACCCTTGAAACCTTGAGTTCCCCCAATTCTTAAATAGCTAAGAATTGTTCTAAAGGCCTGACAGAAAGCTCGAAGGATCATGAGACCTCAGTAAATCATGCTTCAGTGCAACAAGAAGTGCTGATTTGAGAAAAACTGCCAAGGAAATAGGACATGGGGTGTACCTGCAACTAATTCTTATTTGTAATACCACAAATGTTGAAATTTTTTTTGAAAACCTTATACATTAATATAAACTCAAATTCTTCTTAGGTCCTTCAAAGTATAGAATAAAAATCTGGTGTTTCCTTCTTTTGTAAAACAGCACTTAATAGTACTTGAAGATAATTAATTCAACCTCACCCTCTCATCTATATCCTGAATACTAACAGAGTTTATGCCAATGACTTTTTTGGCCAATGATTTTTATTGTCCAATGATTTTTCACCTGTAAATAGTAAATGGTTCTTTTTAGTTCTAAGGTGGAGAAAAAGATTTTCATTTTCCAGGCAGTGCTAAAAATACCGGAAGCATTGGCACAAAAGCTCGTATCTGTCAAAACTTGACACTGGATCTTTCTTCCCAATTGTTGGGATTTTCTTGGAGTTAAGACTCCCTGTGGGTGGTTCCAACCCTTTGACATTGTGACACAATGCTGCCATCTACAAAGTTCATACTCAAGAACTACTCAAATAAGCTAAAGGAAAAAAAATCATCAAAAAATCCCCACCTGATAATACTTTAAGTAAGGTTATAATTTTGTGTTGGGCCACATTCATAGCTCCATGTGACATAGGCTGCAGGTTGGACATGGTTGCTACAGATTACTTCTCACCTCACTGATGTCTGTTGATCCTTTGTGTCTCCTTGTGAAGGCATTTGAGAAGGGCATGGAGATGATAGTCTCCTTCTTCAACTTTCTTGCACCTCATCTCATGGAATTGGAGCTGAAATGTATAGGAAAGAGCACACAGAATATTTTCAGGGAGGTAAGCATGCACTCTAGGTAATTTTATTTTTCACAGCCAGAAGAATACTTTTTTCTAAAGGAGAGAGAAATGAAGTGCTTTCCAAATGGTCCATCAACTAACTCTCTGGTCTTTATGGCTGTTACCAATGCACACATCCATCATGTTCATGGCCAGCAGAGGCTGGTTTTTCTTAAGGCCTTTCTCTGCAAAAGCTCTCAGACAGAGTATGCCTCCTTTCTCATCAGCTATTTTAACTCAAATTCTGAAATGTAAATCAAGCCTTCCATACACTATTGGCTGCCTATCCAACCATGGTTTACTGCTTAATCCAAGGCAATTGACTTCTTTTGTTACCAATGTTACACAACTGTTTATGAATCCACTAGACTGGTCCTCAGCTGCAAAAGATGAATGCTCACTATAGTGGCCATCATGGATCTTCTAGGTCCCTTGCTAATGGCTCGTGTGGCTATGGCATGACACGGGTCTCACTAATAAAACATAAAAAGGTGTTTTTCAGTGGGAATGCTGGGCTAGATTTTCATGGTAGGTTAACTACAGGGGATTCAGATATTAAACCTGTCCGTTTGCCTTTGGTGCAATTATGTGAGAGGAAACGCTTCAAATGTGACATGCTAGTGGTCAGAGTGGAAAAATTGAAAAGAAGCAAGCCTTTGACATCATTGCATTGGCAGGAATGTAATCCCTGAAATGCCTCTGTATTTATTATGTAAGATAATATACTGCTTATTATTTAAAACACTTTTAGTTAGGGTTTCCATTGCTTGCAGCCTAAAGCTCCCTAATATATAAAAAGGCTTTCATTTTCAAAAATGACAAATTAAATTTCAACAGAACAGAAATAGTGGTGTGTCCATCCTTGCAGTGTGAGTTTAAGGGACATTTTTAGAACACCTGCAGTGGTCCAGACTCCCAGGTATATGCTCACTTCCTATTTTCCCAGTTGCCCTCCAAGCTCTATTTAATATACCAGGAAACTGAGGAACTTGCTCAAAATGACACCTCTTGGTTGCCAAGAAGCTGAAAACACAAGGCTGCTGACTCGAGGCTGACATTCTCTCATATGCCAATTTTCATCCAGATAAATGTCTTCATGATGGACGTATAAAGGCCAGAATGTTAAGGCAAGCTTGTTTTTCACAGGCCAATATTTCAACAAAGGCCAAACACATGTTCATTCGAGGCATGCCATGCATCTGAATGTTGTTCATTCTCTGCCAAC
The DNA here is from genome assembly GCA_902168425.1 of Peromyscus attwateri. NCBI lineage: Eukaryota > Metazoa > Chordata > Mammalia > Rodentia > Cricetidae > Peromyscus > Peromyscus attwateri. The sequence goes on along the minus strand of CABHPP010116617.1, from coordinate 13,520 downwards.
AGTTCATAGCCAACCTTTTCCTATTCTCAACAAGTAAAGGCAGGAGTGTTGCATGGACGTCAGCCCCATAACTAAGACTTCACCTTATACAGACAAGGTATCTGCCTCAATAAAGACTTTCTTCCAACGCTGTGGAAATCCTAGATTCCATGTAGAAGCCATAAGACAAGTTCAACGGTCTGAGAATGTTTTCTTGACTCCTAATAGACACAAGAACTCTATCTGAATGTTTTAGAACTAAGTATTTCCTAAAACTAGAAAAATAAAATCTGAGTAGATTGCTCTGAGGTTAGGATCATTTGCTGCTCTTGCAGAGGATCAAGATTTGGCTTCTAGCATCCACATAAAATTAAACAAAATCTTAAAAAACAAATAAACTGTAGCTAAGATTGATTTAAATTCTTCCTGGCAAGGTCTGAATTATAGTGAGCATCACTGCAACTTTTCATGCACAAATGCGTGTGTGTGTGTGTGTGTGTGTGTGTGTGTGTGTTGCTTTGAACATATCCATCCTCCCTGATACTCTCCCTTACTGTTTGCCAAAATCTGAGAAATGCACAGTATACAATAATATATGCAAAATTTTCAATGTTCAGTAACTATCCTATGTAATTTTAAGAGCTCTATTCATGTAGAAGCATTTAATCTTTACTAGAAATGGAGTAAAATTTCCAGTAGCAATTTATTAATTAATAATTAGTAGCAGCATACAAACTTGATAGATATGGACACTGAAGTGTAGTAAATGCTAGTTAGAGTTGCCCGGAGTAGCGGGGCTGAAGCAGAGGGAAGCTAGTGGCCCCAGAGCTCCACCTTATTCTTTACTTACGACTGACCCCCAAGTCCTTAGTTGGTGTCTGACAGTCAGTTTTCCCTAAGACTTTGTTGAATAAGGACCTGGTGGCTGTTTTTATCAGATGAAGGCCCATGTAAGACACATAAACCTACCATGCATCAAAATAACAAAGCATTCAGGAAATGGGGCTGGAACCCTTTCACTTGGTTATAGAGGAAGGAAGTGATGGATGAGTGACTCTCGCAGGCAGCGAGGCTACTAGACAGTACAGTGACTCAATATCCAACGTAATAACATTACTGTGCTTCAGTATGATTTCCCTTCAGACTGACCTACAAACATAACCACTGACGTTGTATTATTTTTAAGTGTCAAAACTTGGTTTTGAAAAAGTCAGAGATTCATGTTCTTAAGCATTTCTAACATGCAGTGTGGAGATGTTGTCAGACATCCCTCTGGCCTCCACTGCTGGTCTGGATTCCATACTGAAGTCCTGAGGGCTTTAGATCCATAGGTTCCAATATGGCCTATCCTGTGGGAGTTTAGTACCTTCTACACTACTCAACTCTCCCAAAAGAAACCTCTCTGGGGACTGCCCTGAAAGCTCCTGTCTCAGGCCACAGCTGGTCATTGTATCACAGTAGTTTACTTTCTGTCTCTCACCTGGAGATGGCTTCCCACCCCTGACTCTCACCAGAGAAGGTAGGAGTGGTGGGAAGGTGGATGGCGAGAACATGAGCCAGGGAGGAAGAGCTACACAAGATTAAACAAAGCTAGTGATCTTGGTCAAGTTTAGTGGAATTAGAGCAATACTGTAAGCACTGGTAATGAAAAGTAACAAGTACTATGTGTACATGTAATATAAAAAATTTTTGATAAAAGGAGTATTTGGTCTATACATGCAAATATTCCCGTCACCTCTTTAAAAGGTAAATAGATTTTATTTTGTTATTTCATAAGACAAAGGAAAACTTTGGAGCAGTATAAGACTTATTTTTCCCCAAATATCACTGTCTGAAAGTTGACAGGCTGTCAGGGAATCCTGATAAATGTCTCCTAAGTCCTTCAGATTAAACAGCCCACCTTCTATAACTTCAACAACTATAAAGATTACGTTTCTGAAATGCCCTACAGGAAGATAATTTTGAGTTGAAAATGAAAAAACCTTTGTGAGATAAATAATGTTCAAAAACATTAATTCATGAAAAAGAATCTTAAAAGATTATACACATTTGCAAAAACTATAACAATGAAAACCCATACACAGCAAGTAAACACTCTATCTTTAATGCTTCTACCAGAAGCCATGGGTTATTAAAAACCCCAGTGTCAGTCATAGGATGTTTTCCTTTAAGTTGTTGGTCAGAGAGGTCTGAGAGACTACCCCCAATCAATAGGGTCTGTTGCCATTGCTCTTGGTTGCCCACCAGAATTTAATGGTAACATCTTGTTGCTGAACGCATCATACTAATTACGGTAACATGACATGTAGAAATGAAGTTATACTGACCTAGAAGCTTCCTCCCTGCTGGCTAGCTATCAGGTGTTATGCAGGCTGATGGGGAAGAAAAGCCATCAGCAGTCTTACCCAGCTGTGAACCCTGTGAGCTGCAATAATAACTGGACCAATAAGATAGGTCTAATGGTGCAACAATAGCACGGCTGTTATGGGGGTAACCAGCCACTTTTTGATTGGATTTCAGATCTGTTCCACAGGAGGGAGCTCTTGTCTGGCATTTTAAGCCTAGCAAAGAACTTGTGGCTGGGGAGGTTCGAGGTTCAAGGAGAGAACAAACTATTATTTTGCTAAGTTGGCATACTATCAAATTGTCTTCGAAATAATTATCTTTATATCAATATATTAGTGAAGCTGTCAGCCCTCATCAGAGAAGCTTCTTCTTGGACTGGATGCCAGTTAATACAGAGATTCACAGGCAGTCAAAGTGCGGTGCATATGTGACTACAGACAGACTGCTCAAGGACACCTTTATCATCCAACCCCCTTTGCCCCCAGACTCAGGGAACTCGGCAGAAGAGGGGCAGGAAGATTCTAAAGGTGGTCGGGAAGGACTGTTAACAAAGCAGTCTCTTCTGGACATTTTATGACTATTAGAATTGAAGTTCATAATGCAATCATGAACTCACTGTACCTGTAGCTACCTTCACAAGACCCACTCAAGAATCACCTGTCGACATTTCATCATGGGAGAGGGCACATGAAGACCTGCTCCTCTCTGAGGAAGACTGACAGTTAATGGTAGCTGGGGGAAGAATTGTCACTTTCTTCAACGGTGCAAGTACTGATATGTTGCCCATACTCTAGCAAATAACCTCCCACACACACCCATGCAGCAGCCATACTGAAACACAATGCATCGTGCATGTAAAAAACATATGAAAGGAGGAAGGAGGCTTTTGGGGAAGAATAATGGTTTTAGTGGGAGAAAAAGAGATGAAACAGGGTAAAGGGAGTGGAGAGGAACTCAAACTAATATACGAGCGTGGAACTGTCAGAAATAAAAATCAAATTTCTGAAAATCTTTTAAAATTATTTTTGCATAACTAAAAGAAATCCAGTTGGCTCTGATTTAAAATTTAAAAAGACTGTCTTTAGCTCAGGGTTTTCCCTTTTATTCATTGTCAGAGAAATGCTTGAACTCTATGGGCTTTGCTCGAGAAAGGCGTCACATTGTGAGTGGTGTTTTTGTCCACAAGCTCCTCTCCTGCAGTCTCCTTCCCCCAAGAGGCTGATGCCATTCTGATTGTAGAAGTCAGAGTTATTAGCTTCATCCACGAAGTCCCACTCTGCTTCGGGCTGCAGAATAACTTTATCGTTTCAAACAACATTTTTGGGTTACTCATTTTGAACACTGGCTCTGTCATTAAGAGAAAGTGTTTTGTCAAACCCCTGATCACAGGGCTTTTAATAATTTCCAGAATGATGTAGAATTCTTGAGCACAGCACTACCAGCATCTCCAGTAAAGTAGGACTCCTGATTTTTGCTTTCTCCAAGCAGAAAGCCTAGTCTGAGACCCAGTTCTTCTCTGTAAATTACTATATGAAGCCTCTACTCCTGCATGGCCACAGATTTAATTCCCTCTTTCTTTCTTCTTCCAAATCCCAATATCCCCCTTCTCTAATTATATAGCATGGTGGGCAATCAATATTTGCTTGTTCTCTGAATAAAACTCTCTAGATTACTGAATAAAGATAGAAAAGTAAATCTGACTTTTATAGAATTATGTACTTCAGGGAAATTCATGGTAGGAAAAAAAAAACACATATACATACTTTCCCAAAAGAGGCATGTTCCAATTATGGGCTTTATTTATTACGTGTCTTTTTTTAGACCCTCACTGCATATTATTAAAGAGTAAAGTCACTTATTTAAGAAGCGTTAGTATTAGTTAAAAGTTATTTCTATATATTGATTCAGAAGAGTAAAACACACATGTGCAAGAGACATGCCCAAGTTCAAAGCTTGCCTGCAATGCAGGTAGAAGGGTAAAGGAGGGTGGGCTTTTGAGAAAAAGAAATCCTTGAATTCAAGTTTCATTATAAACAGTACATTTAGAACTGGTGCGATATTATTTTTCAATAAACAAAGTGCATTTATTATTTCCAGTGTAAGGATGTACAAACAGCTAGGGAAAGAAAGGGAGACACAAAGAACAAAGGGAAGTATGCCAGGTAGGAGAATTCTGCAAAAATAAAGAGAACAAAGGAATGAAGAAGCAGCATTGTGAAAGAAGAAATGGGATATAATTGTCCCTTAGTGTCTGGCTTAGCTTGCTGTGGTGGTTTGAAAGAAAATGGTCTCCAAAGGGAGTGGCACTATTAGGAGGTGTGGCCCTGTTGGAGTAGGTGTGGTCTTGTTGGAGGAAGTGTGTCACTGTGGAGGCAGGCTTTGTGGTCTCATATATGCTCAAGATACCACCCATTGTCTCAGACTACTTCCTGTTGCCTGAATATCAACACGTAGCAGCTTCTTCTCCAGCATGCCACCATGCTCCCCACCATGATGATAATGGACTAAACCTCTGTAACTGTAAGCTGCCACCTCAATTAAAAATTTTTCCTTCATGAGAGTTGCCATGGTCATGGTGTCTCTTCATAGCAATAGAAACCCTAAGACACTTACTTTCTGTTGCTGTGATTAAACACTTACCAAAATAAAACTTGGACGGAAAGGCTTAATCATTCTTTCTGATTGACATGGATGGCATGGTGACTGCTGCTGCTTGACAAAGTCCCAGCATTTTGCCATTGCAGACCACACTTCTCCAGCACCTTTCTACTTTTGTCTTTAATGATTCTCAATATTAATGCCTTTCCCTTTCGGAAATTTTGTGTGGGCTTTCATAAACAATGAAAATGTGTATAATGGTAGCCTCTCTAAACAAAATAATTCTTTGGGAAAAAAAAATCCCCACCACCATGGAATCAGGAATTCCATTGTGCCCTCCTAATTACACCAAAAATAGGAAAGTTAGGGATTTAGTAGACACACCTGATTCCAAAGATGAAACACCTACAATTCAGATGCAGACTCTAAGGCCATTAAGGGCAACAGTTCAGTTAATAAATGTAGAGAAGTCAGAATGGTACCGTGTAATGGGAAAAGAGTAAGACATCAGGACCCTCCCTTTTGGGAGCCTTATGAGGGAAACAGGTCCATATAATAAGACTAAGAAATTGTAGTATATTGTCTGGTCCCCAGAAGAAGTCTTTTTCCCAAGGTCAGGCATTTGGATAAAGGTGTCTATTCCCTTGGGGGCTTGAGGAAAATCCCTGCTTGGAACAAGGGAGACATTCTTATGTCTAGCAAGAGGAACTTATGGCCCTTTCACTAACATATGACTTGTGTCTGTTGTCAAAGTCAATGCTGCATTCCTCAGCCCCTGATCTCAAGCCACACTCAAGCTCACATGCCCCTTGCCCCTTGTCTCCAGTTTAATCCTGTATGCAACTGTAGAGTATAAAAGGTGTAGTCTTTTTTCAATTAAAGGCTGCTGGCAGCCATCCTGATTCAACCTCAGTTCTTCCTCCCCCCACCCCCAACTCCACACATCCTCTTTGGCACCTGAACCCCCACCCCCACCCACCCACCACCCCACCCCCACCAAAGCAGGTCTTCAGCAATTGGTTACTGTCCCTCAGAGGGGGAAGCCAAGACAGGAACTTAAGGGAAAACTTGGAGGCAGCAACTGAAGCCAAGATTGCAGAGGAACACTTGGCTTGCTTTCCATTGCTTTCTCAGCTTGCTTACTTATATCATCCAAGACCACCTGACCAGGGATGGTACCACCCACAGTGGACTGGGCCCTCCCACATGGCCACAGGCCAATCTGATGGTGGCAATTTCAGTTCTTTTTTTAGTTTATGTCAACCTGACAACAATGAACTAGCACAGTATCTATGGGGAAATAACGCCTGAATACCCTGTACATACCAAAGTCTGTGGGCATCAAGTCTTTTATATAAAAGAATAAATATTTGCGTGTAATTTAAAAAAATCTTCCTGTATATGTCAAATACTCTTTAGATTGCTTGTGGGTGAGAACCAGAGTTACATTTTAAGTTTTAATCACTATGCCTAAGAGATCCCTGAAATAAAAATGCCTCTGTTCTCCAAGCCCTTTTCCCAAGGACAGAGAGTTCCTGAAATGCTGGAGGCTATTGATTATGGGAGATAACAAGCCACATGTTTCACTCCCCCAAACAAGTTTGTTTGACCCAACTACACTGAATGTGCTTGATCACATGTGAGTAGGAGGTTCTGGCCTGGAAATATGACATGATATATGTTGGTTTTAAATAAAAAGCAGCACTGGTTACCGTGCAAGAAAGGTCAGAGGCACGACAAAACCCAGTATCAGAGCTTTATTAGGAGGAAGTGGGGGACAGAAAAGAGTGTGGCCAGGCTTGGAGCAGAGACACGTGTGGAGGAGAGAGAGAAGGGGGGAGGAGGAGAGAGCCGGAGAGAGAGGGGAGGAATCTGTGTCCATCTTTTCATGGATTCCCCTGCACATGCGCAGGTGGGCTTATGGAGCTACACCACACATGTGCAGATTACATGACCATGCTTTGTGCATTTGCACAGTCACATAGTGCACTGATGATGTAAGAAGATCCCTTGCTTAATTACTGAACTGCACATGTGTAGCTAGAGTTTTCCTGCCTGACCCACGGTCAGGATAAATCTCTTTCACCTGCCAGTCCCACAGCCGCTCAGACCCAACCAAGTAAACACAGAGACTTATATTGCTTACAAACTGTATGGCCGTGGCAGGCTTCTTGCTAACTGTCCTTATATCTTAAATTAATCCATTTCTATAAATCTATACCTTGCCACATGGCTTGTGGCTTACCGGCATCTTTACATGCTGCTTGTCCTGGCGGTGGCTAGCAGTGTCTCCTTCCACCTTCCTGCTCTTTTCTCCTCTCTGTTAGTCCCGCCTATACTTCCTGCCTAGCCACTGGCCAATCAGTGTTTTATTAGCAACACATTTGCCATACAGAACATCCCACAGCACACATGTGTGGTCATATTGCTGGAGTGGCAGAATCCTAACATTCTAGACTTTTTGCTTATTATAAAAAAAGTGGGTGAACAGGAATAGGGGCGTTGTTTCTCCCAGAAAAACTGCTTCCAGTTGACTTTGTGGGTGTCGGTTGACTCTTGCGGGGTACTTCTGAGGTAGACAGGCATCCTGGGATGGTGGGCTGTCATCTGCTGCCTTGGAAATCGTCTGACAAGGTGCTGTTCCAGGTGGATTCTCTGGAGCTTGGAGACATTTTGAACATATTAAGAAGCAGCCATGAGAAAATTAAAGTCTTGCGCTGGTGACCATTGTAGTGTTTAGTACTCTGCTTATATTGGTTAGTGTTAGTGAGAGAGACAGAAAGAGAGAGAGAAAGACAGAGAGAGACAGAGACACAGAGAGACACAGAGAGAGATAGGAACGTGTTTTGAATTTTTACCTGAGATAAGCTTTATCAGAGACAGATTATTTTAAGGTACCTGTTTCCTTTATTAGTTTAGCATCCAGGAGACACAGGTAATCAATTGCTGAGAGCATTTAACAGTAATAGATTGTGATATTAAAATCTGTTTTTGCAGAGCCCAGACTCCTTTTGGTCTGGGGGTATAAATACCTTTTGATTGTTACAGTTCCTTACCACCTGGGTATATACTTGATGGTCCTTGGACTCTAGCTCTATGGTGATCCTGTAACAATTAGCTGAGTAGTTAATTAGAAGAGGAAGCTTGTGGGGTAAGACCTCATTCTTCTGGAATTGGGAACAAGGCAGTGGATCCTGATGTCCTTTGGAACTTGAGAGAGAGCAGGACCCTGTCTGTGTCACTGTGCATGGAAAGCACTTCTGACTGGTCTGGAGTGAGGCACATGGAGAGAGCAAATGAAATGAAAGCTCCTACCTTAGCTGGAAAATCTCTTCCCATTAAGTAACCCTGAAAGTAGAATTAAGTCTGGTGAGTTGGGTAAGGCTGTCCCCCTACCCTGACAATAGGGAAACAAGAAGGAGAGGTGGTACCCCAAAACTCCCTCATGACTGAGTAAGTGGCTCAGTGTCCAACAGGAAGGAAACAGATCCCCCCATGCTGCATCCTGGGTTCCCTGTAAGCCCATGGCCAGGCCTAGGAGGTCTGCTGGAGGTCTTGGTTTGATGTCCCCATGCCATGAGGTGCATAAGGGCAGTAAGCTGACCAGCATCTCTCTAGGTGGCACTTTGAACAAGGCTCAATTGGTGGCCCAGCAGGGCACGCACTAGTCCACGTGGCCTTCTAAAACAGGAACCTGGAAGCCCTTATGCAGCTGCTCGGATAGCGTGTGCCAGCATTTGGAAATTCTGTTCATGGGCTTTCTCATCTCTCCCATGGTACCTTAAATGCCACAGCTGAAACTTCCACCTGTGGGGTTAAGAGCCGTCTCTCCAGATGCTTAAGCTTAACCCTGATGTCGGGAAGCGCTGGGAGACAAGAGACAGATTTTATTTTTTATTTTATATTTGATTTTTTTTTTTTTTTTTTTTTTGATAGTTTGCTGGTGTGAGGACAGCTTTAGGAAGACCCACCAGGAGGCAGGTTGTAAACTGATCTCTGGCTAGAGTGCCATCTGGATTATTATGATCCCAATGTGGGTCCTGATCATAAACTTATTTGCATGCGTCCTAGCCTGCTTACAGACCTGTCCGTGTTTAGTGGCCCACCCAGTACTGGAGAACAGAGCTGAGGTCAGTAGGTGAAGGTTCTTTAGAGTCAGAGATTCCTCAGTCAGGAATGCAAGTGGGCAGGAGAGAAAGACTCAGAAAGGGAGGGTTCAGAGCTTAGGTAAAAGCACGGGGATAAGGTAACTCTTTTCATTTGCCCATGTGCTGGCAGAAGTTAGATAATTCCTATGAAATATCAGCGTTCAAGCAGCCATTATGCGGCCAAATTTACTGGTATCTGGGGATATTTAAGGCATTTCTCAGAGAAGGAGTGGGACCGAGAGGAGGAAGCCTCCATGTCCCATGACTGCAGCAGAGAGAAAATAAAATAACAAACGGGAACCCAGACTTTCATCGCAGGCATCCCTGAGGGCAGGTAATCTGTGGACCGGCATCAGCATGTTACCCCACTCGTCATCACAGGAGGAGCAAGGGTTGGAAGTGAAAAAAAAAAATGGAGCTGGCAGTCATAGGTCCAATAAACCTCGGTACAGGGTCCAGGACACAGAGCCCCAGATGCAGAGCGCTGGGAGAGCCTGTTTCGTCACAGCAGCAATGTTGGTTTTAAATAAAAAGTGGTGCTGGTTACCGTGCAAGAAAGGTCAGAGGCATGGCAAAACCCAGTATCAGAGCTTTATTAGAAGGAAGTGGGGGGGACAGAAAAGAGTGTGGCCAGGCCTGGGGCAGAGACACGTGCAGAGGAGGGAGGGGAGGAAGAGAGAGTGGAGGAGAGAGGGGAGGAGTCTGTGTCCGGCTTTTTAAGGATTCCCTTGCACATGCACAGGTGGGCTTATGGAGCTATACCACACATGTGCTGATTGCATGACCATGCTGTGTGCATTTGTGCAGTACGGTGCACTGATGACGTAAGAAGACCCCTTGCTTAGTTACTGAACTGTGCATGTGCAGTCATATAGCTGGAGTGGTAGAATCATAACAATGTACCTTTGTCCCTGATTGGATATAGGCAAGAAGTATACAGGCAGGAAATACATCAGGATGCTTGCCCCTGATTGGACCTCATGGGATATGTGGTGAATTATGGGTTTTGTCTTCTTAAGTTCCAGCAAAACATGTCTTGGCTCTATTTTCTGAGATGGACCTGGCCATCAACCTGGTAAGTATTTAATTGAATTTTGCTTCAAATTTGACTTTAAACTGTGGTAGTTGACTTATTCTAGACTGGCTGGATTAACATATGAAACCCAGTCCCAAGGCAACTTAAAGGAGAAATGATTTGTTTTAGCTCTTAGTTCATGGTACACTCTATAATGACAGGGAAATCAAGGCAGCAGGAGCTTGAAGTAGCAGATGACTATAGTGGTATTCTATTTGTACTGAAATGTGATTTTATTTGTATGTTAATAAATAAAGTTGCTTAGGGGTCAGAGCTATTAGCAAGCCATAGCGAAAGCCAGGGCGGTGGTGGTGCACGCCTTTAATCCCAGCACTTGGTAAGCAGAGCTAGGTAGATCTCTGTGTGTTCAAGGATACAGCCAGCATTGGAGACACACGCCCTTAATCTCAATACCAACCATAGAAAACGTGGGAGGTCTGGACAGAGAGGCAGTGACGAGACAGCCACGTAGTTGTGTTTATAACCAATGAGAAGGAAGAACCAGAACTCTTTATAAATCAGACGCACAGGAAGTAGCTCCCTTCCTTTTCGGAGAGCTCTCTTGGCGGAAGAAGCTAGCTGGCGGAAAGCGGGTAAGCTTCTGCTCTGACCTCTTGGGCTTTCACCTTTACATTGGCTCTGTGTTTCTTATTTAATAAGGCGGTCGGTTACATCTACATTTGGCGCCCAACGTGACAAGAATCCGCTTGACTCGCGGCGGGTCTGCGGCGGGTCCGGTTTCCCGCCTCCGCGGTCGGCCCCGGACGGCCTGGTCTCTGGCTGGGGACAAGGTCGGTTTGGCCTCAGGCCCCAAGCGGTTAGCTTAAAAGCCGGTGCTACAAACAACTCAGGCCTGCCTTGCCAACAGGGCCCCTGCTTGTAAAGCAAACGCACGTGGTTGGAGTTTAAGGAAGCCTAGCCCAGGCTTGACTCCGCTCAAGCGGGGACACGTGTTTGGATTTAAGCTTTTAGCCAGGGCTTCTCTCTCTCTCTCTCCCTTCCCCCCCTCTCCACTCAAGCCGCAACACGTGGCTGGATTTAAGCTTTTAGTAGCTACGCTTTCTTGCTTGCTCTCTTGCTTTCTCTCTCTCTCTCTCTCTCTCTCTCTCTCTCTCTCTCTCTCTCAATTCACCTTGGACACTAGGTGGCTGTTTTGAAATTCCCTCGGATTTCTACTGTTCTGCGCAGACTTGGTAAGTCAATTAACATATCAAATATTTTAAAGGAAACTATTTAACAGAAATTTTTTCCACATTTTAAAAAAAAATGGGTTTTCTGTGTGCATTGGAAGATTGGGCTTTGTTTGCAATTTTAGGCAGTGTGACAATGGAACAACTGTATGGGATGATTACTATTGATCGGATTATGCAGTTGGTTACTATGTTTCTACTCATTTTACTATTTAAAAAGATAGTCAATTTAAGTGCCAGGATGACAGTTTTAGAAAAACTTGTTAAACCTGAAACTCAGACAGAAGAAATTAAGAGTGAAGTTGTGGAACAGAAGGTTACAGAAAGAAAGCCTGTTTTCACACAGTCACCCTTAATTTATCCGGTAACCTTACAGCAGTCGCCTGATCAAATGACTACACAAAATATTTGGGCTCCAATTGACATGATGGATTTAAAAAGGTTTAAGGAGGCAATAGTATCTTATGGCATGCATTCCCCATATGTAAAGCAAATGTTAAACTCTTGGTCTACATATAATAGGATTACACCACAGGACTGGCGAGACTTGGCACAAGCGGTTTTAGAGCCAAGTCAGAGGATCCAGTGGCACGTTTTTTATCAAGACGAGGCTAAAAACATAGAAAAACAATGGAGGGATAAAGGAATACAGGTCTGCCAGGATCAGCTTACTGGAGAAGGCCAATATGCTTCAGAACACACACAATGTCTATATGATATCCAAACCTTAATTCTATGTCGAACGGCAGCCTTGAATGCATGGGACAGAGTTGAGGAACCAGGAAAAAAAGCTGAGTCATTTACAAAAGTTACACAAGGCCCAAAAGAATCTTTCACAGATTTTTTACAAAGACTGGCTTCAGCAGTAAAGAGAACGGTCCCCGATTCAGACGCTAGTCGGATAATAATTGAATCTTTGGCCTTTGAGAACGCGAATGCAGCATGCAAAAGTATAATCAGGCCGTTAAAGGCAAGATCTGCACCCTTGGAAGACTGGATCAGAGACACAGTTAATGTGGAAACTCATGACCAGCATGATACGTGGGTAGGAGAAGCAATTTCAAAAGGTTTGAGGAATGTTAGATGTTTTGGATGTGGAAAACAAGGACATTTGAAAAGGGACTGTAAACAGGTCATTCCTAGGAACAATGTTTCTTCAAGGAACAATGGTAACAGAATGCCCCTTCCTTCTGGAGTATGCAGAAGATGTGGTAAGGGAAAACATTGGACCAATGAATGTAGATCAACAAGGGACAGACAAGGTAATCCTTTGCCTCAGGCTTCGGGAAACTCCCAGAGGGGCCTCTTGGAGGCCCCCACAGCAAATCCAGTTCAAACCTTTCCTGCAGTCGTAGAGGAAATCCCTGCTCTGAGCGATTGAATAACCAAATGCCTATCGAAATAAATCATGTTGGTCAGGATGATGAAACAGAGAGAATAGAAAATTCAGGAAAAAGCATAAAGAAAATTTTTTGGCAAACTTCTATTAATGAACAAAGACCAAAATTAACGATAAGAATTAATGGTGTTTTGTTGTCTGGTCTGGTAGACACAGG
>CABHPP010116616.1:0-43474 GCA_902168425.1 Peromyscus attwateri | reverse complement strand
AGCTAGCTGGCGGAAAGCGGGTAAGCTTCTGGCTCTGACCTCTTGGGCTTTCACCTTTACATTGGCTCTGTGTTTCTTATTTAATAAGGCGGTCGGTTACATCTACACTAAGAGGAAAATTCATAGCACTAAATGCCAACATAAAGAAGATGGTGAAATCTCACACAGGTGACATAACAGCACAACTGAAAGCTCTAGAACAAAAAGAAGCAAACTCATTCAAGAGGAGTAGATGCCAGAAAATAATCAAATCGAGGGCTAAAATCAATAAAATAGAAACAAAGAGAACAATACAAAAAATCAATAAAACAAAGAGTAAGTTCTTTGAGAAAACCAACAAGACAGACAAGCCCTTATCCAAACTAACCATAAGGCAGAGAGAGAGCATCCAAATTAACAAAATCAGAAATGAAAAGGGAGACATAACAACAGACAATGAGGAAATCCAGAGAATCATTAGGTTATACTTCAAAAACTTGTACTCCACAAAATTGGAAAATCTAAAAGAAATGGAAAATTTTCTAGATAGGTATCACATAACAAAATTAAATCAAGACCAGATAAACAATTTAAATAGGCCTATAACCCCTAAGGAAATAGAAACAGTCATTAAAAGTCTCTCAACCAAAAAAAGCCCAGGACCAGATGGTTTCAACACAGAATTCTACCAGAATTTCAAAGAAGAGCTAATACCAAAACTCTTCAAATTTTTCCACACAATAGAAACAGAAGGAACATTACCAAACTCTTTTTATAAGGCTACAGTTACTCTGATACCCAAACCACACATAGATGCAACAAAGAAAGAGAATTACAGACCAATCTCCGTCATGAACATTGATGTAAAAATACTCAATAAAATACTGGCAAACCAAATCTAAGAACACATAAAAAAAATTATCCACCATGACCAAGTTGGCTTCATCCCAGAGATGCAAGGATGGCTCAACATACAAAAATCTGTCAATATAGTACACCATATAAACAAACTGAAAGAAAAAAAAAACACACGATCATCTCATTAGATGCTGAAAAAGCCTTTGACAAAATCCATCACCCCTTCATGATTTAGGTCCTAGAGAGATCAGGAATACAAGGAACATACCTAAACATAATAAAGGCAATTTACAGCTAGCCAACAGCCAACATCAAATTAAATGCAAAGAAAATTAAAGAGATTCCATTAAAATCAGAAACAAAACAAGGCTGTCCACTCTCCTCATATATATTCAATATCATGCTCAAAGTCTTAGCTATAGCAATAAGATAACAAAAGGAGATCAAGGGGATACAAATTGGAAAGGAAGAAGCCCAACTTTCGCTATTAGCAGACGATATGATAATATACATTAGTGACCCCAAAAGTTCTACCAAAGAACTCCTACAAATGATAAACACCTTCAGTAATATGGCAGGATACAAGATTAACTAAAAAAAAAATCAGTAGCTTTCCTATATACAAATGATAAACAGGATGAGAAAGAAATCAGAGAAACATCACCCTTTATAGTAGCCACAAATAATATAAAATATCTTGGGGTAACTCTAAACAAACAAGTGAAAGACCTGTATGACAAAAACATTAAGTCTCTGAAGAAGGGAAGAAGATATCAGAAAATGCTCACATGCTCATGGATAGGTAGGATTAACATACATAAAATGGCAATCTTACCAAAAGCAATTGACAGATTCAATGCAATCCCCATCAAAGTCCCAACACAATTCTTCACAAACCTCAAAAGAACAATACTCAACTCACATGGAAAACCATAAAACCTAGGATATCTAAAGTAATCCTTTATAGTAAAGCAACTTCTGGAGGCATCACCATCCCTGACTTTAAGCTCTGCTATAGAGCTATAGTAATAAAAACAGCTTAGTATTAGCATAAAAAGCAGCATGTGAACCAATGGAATTGAATTGAAGATCCTGAAATTAATCCATACACCTTGAAAACCTAATTTTTGACAAAAAGCCAAAACTGTACAATGGAAAAAAGAAAGCATCTTCAACAAATGGTGCTGCCAGAACTGGATGTCAACATGTAGAAGACTGCAAATAGATTCATATCTATCACCATGAATAAAACTCAAGTCCAAGTGGATTTAAGACCTCAGCATAAAGCCAGTTACACTGAACCTGACAGAAGAGAAAGTAGGAAATAGTCATGAACACATTGGCACAGGAGACCACTTCCTAAATATAACACCAGTATCACAGACACTGAGAACAACAATTAATAAATGGGACCTCCTGAAACTGAGAAGCTTCTGTAAGGCAAAGGACATGGTCAATAAGACAAAATGACAGCCTGCAGAATGGGAAAAGATCTTCACCAACCCCACATATGACAGAGGACTGATCTCCAAAATATATAAAGAATTCAAGAAACTAGGCATCAAAATACCGAACAATCCAGTTAAAACATGGGCTACAGATCTAAACAGAGAATGCTCAACAGAAGAATCTGAAATGGAAGAAAGACATTTAAGGAATTGCTCAACATCCTTAGTCATCAGGGAAATGCAAATCAAATGACTCTGAGATATCATCTTATACCTGTCAGAATGGCTAAGATCAAAAACACTGAAGACAGCTTATGTTGAAGAAGATGTGGAGCAAGGCGAACACTCCTCCACTGTTGGTGGGAGTGTGAACTTGTACAGCCACTTTGGAAATCAATACGGCAGTTTCTCAGAAAATTGGCAATCAATCTTCCTCAAGACCCAGCTATACCGCTCTTGGGCATATACCTAAGGAATGCTCAATCATACCACAAGGACACATGCTCAACTATGTTCATAGCAGCATTATTTGTAATAGTGAGAACCTGGAAACAACCTAGATGCCTCTCAACTGAAGAAAGGATAAATAAAATGTGGTACATATACACAATGGTATACTACTCAGCAGTAAAAAACAATGACCTCATGAAATTTGCAGCCAAATGGATGGAAATAAAAAATATCATCCTGAGTGAGATAACCCAGACTCAGAAGGACAAACATGGTATGTACTCACTAATAAGTGGCTACTAGATGTAAAGCAAAGGATAACTAGACTATGACCAATAGCTCCAGAGAAGCTAGCTAACAAGGAGGACCCTAAGAGAGATGCATGGATAGCCCTGGGAAGAGGAACAGATGAGATCTCCATAAGTAAACTGGGGATGAGGCTGGCAATAGAGGGTAGGGGATGGGGAATGAGAACATAAGGGAATAGGATGATCAAGCTGGAACAGAGATGGAGTAGGAGAGTTATGAAAGAGATACCATGATACAGGGAGACATCATGGGGATAGAGAGAAACAGGGTGCTAGGGAAGTTTCCAGGAATCCACAAGGATGACTCCAGATTAGACTACTAGCAGTAGTGGAGAGGGTGCCTGAACTGGCTTACCTCAGTATTCAGCTTGGTGAATACCCTAACTGTCATCAGAGAGCCTTCATTCAGTAAAGATGGAAGCAGATGCAGAGATCCACAGCCAAGCACTAGGGTGTCCAATCAAAGAGAGAGAGAAAAGGGATTTTATGAGCAAGGGGCATTAAGATCATGATGGGGAAACCTACAGAGACAACTAAACCAAACTAGTGGGAACTCATGAACTTTAGTCCAACAGCTGTGAAGCCTCCATGGAACTAGACTAGGCCCTTTGCATAATTAAGACAGTTGTGTAGCAGTAGGATCAGGATCCATCCCGGTGCATGAGTTGGCTTTTTGGAGCCCACTACCTATGGGGGGACACTTCACAGCCTTGATGCAGGGGGAGGTGCTTGAACCTGCCTCTACTGAATGTGCCAGGTTCTGATGACTTCCCATGGTAGGCCTTACCTTGTTGGAGGAATGGTGGGTGGACTGGGAGGGGGTAAGGTTGGAGGGGCAAGAGGAGGATCTGTGGTTGGTATGTAAAATGAGTAAAAAATTCCTTAATAAAAAAAATAAACTCTGTTATTCTAAGGAAGGACAGAGAGGCTATAAATCCTGATCTTCTTGGAGCCACAACCATATTTATAAACATGGAGTAGGATTCTGCATGCATGATCACTTCCATCTATAATGACTCTAGATGGAGCCAAGAGAGAGGCCTGCACTTTTGCATCTGGCTCACTTGGGCTTTCTTGGAGACTCCTTGGGAGTTTCCTAAAGAAGAGTGCATATTAATGTTGTAAGGAACAGCTAAGAAAATGTTCCTTAAAAGCATTCCGTGCTTTGTGTATGCCTCAGTAGGTCATCTCATGCCTAGCTTGTACAAAAAAAAGCCCTGGGCTCCATTCCAGTAGCATACAAAAGGTACATGCACCACAGTGAGACAACTATCTGTTATAGTTTCAAGGGAGTATTCAGAATTCATCATTAGGTGCTTTTTATATTATTTATATGTTAAATATGTGTTTTATTTTGAGCAGTAGAGAGGTATTTGTGCAGCCCTTGAGACTACAGCAGTCAGAGTTGCTGTGCAGTTTTCAAGCTGGAACATGTGGGAATGCTGAAGTATACTTGCTTCTATGATGACACACTGTTTAACCACTTAATTCTGTTATCAGAGTCAGAGCAATTCAATTAAAATTATATCAGCCTAAAATTGCTAGGAGAGATCTCAATATCAGGTGTGTGCTGTGCATTTTCTGGCATTGAAGACAAATATTAGCTTCAAACTTTCTGATCTACTTCTGATAAACTAATGAGATATGTGTATATGTGGATCATGGTATGAATGGGTAAAAATGGTATATGGGTGATATGTGTGATGTGCTATTCATGCCTGGTGTGTATGTATGTATAGATGTGCCAAAAATGTAGTCTGCATGCATGTGTCCATACCATGAGTATATGTTGTTTGTGTCTGGTATGTATCTATGTGGTACGAATGTAAAGATATGATATATGGGTGTTGTCATTGTGAGGTATCCACCAGGGAAGACCATTTGAACAGGGGTTCAAGCCAATATAAGAAAGTCTTTATTAGCTGGCTGGAGAACTATACTGAGTCTTCAGGATTTGAGTACAGTGATGAGCCATTTTCAAAGTGAACTTTTAAGCACAAAAACCATATCCTGGGTTGACACACTCCAATTAACAAGAACAGTTAGCCAGAAGTATAACTATGGAAGCCAAAAAGCAATGTTAGTACTTTTAGGGATTTTCCCAGAACTATGGACTTTGATGGATTGGGCCTTTGTTCTCATTTTGGCAGGTGCTACTGCCTACATGCTGGGTTCCAAGGCTTGAACGGTATTTTCATCATGGTGTCAGTTGTGTTAAGGTCTGGGGGCCCACTAAGGTCTGGGTACCTGTGTGTGTGTGTGTGTGTGTGTGTGTGTGTGTGTGTGTGTCCATTCAGCACTAAACACATCCTGAACCTTGACTGGCTTTTAATTTTTCATGTTGATTGAAAGAATACAATTCTATTCCGGTAGTAAGTTCCTTCTAATTGGTCAGGATTCAGATTTATCACAAACTTCAGAAAGAAAAGTGAAGTGAACATGTTTACAGATACATATGGGTACTGATTCCATGCCAAGATCTTTGTATTAGTGTTTTCTAGGGAAACAGAACTGATAGAATTAATCTATCTATCATTTGTCTATCTATAATCTACACACACACACCACACCACACTACACCACACACACAGAAAGGGGATTTATTGGAATGGCTTACAGTCTGTGGTCCTGTTAGTCCAACAATGGCTGTCTCCCAGTGCAAAGTTCCAGAATCAAATAGTTGTTCAGTCTCTGAAGATGGATTTTAAGTCTACATTGAAATCCTGAAGAAGTAGGATCTAATGCCAGTGAAGGAATGAACTTGCCAGGGAGAGTGCGGGCAAGCAGGCAAAGATCAAAAGCTTACTTCTTTCATGTTCTTTTATGTGGGTTGCCATCATGTTCCTTTACGTGGCCTAAAGTTAGGTTGGGTCATCCAAGCTCACATTATCCAACTGAGAAAAATTCCCCACAGGTGCACCCAGCTGCTTGGGTACTAGTTAATTTCAGATGTACTCAAGTTGACAGCCAAGAATAGCCATTACAATATTTGTGGTAAATTCTTTCTTTATTATGTCAACATCTAAGCATTATGTCAAAATATAATACTTATGGACACATTAAACATTTCTTTGTAGAAAAACAAAAAATAACAAAAATAATATGTCAAGGTGAACAGAATACTAGAAATTAGAAAGCAATGAAGAGCAATTCACTTGAGAATCCAGAAATTATTGTAGGAATGCAACACAGACCTGATCTAAAAAAATCCAAACACTTTATTTTTTGAGTTCCCTGATATAAATTGAATTTGCTCCAAAATAAAAAATGATTCAACACTCATGTTTTGACAATCAGAGCTCTTCTCTAGGGGAAAAATGTCTATTTTCCAACACATTTAAAATAGAATTGCATCTTAAATGAGGCCTGCATGTAACTTAGTGTTAATATTTGAGAAAGTTTGTTGACTTTGTTGAATTGGCAGCTTCAGACAAATATTTTGAATCTCTCCTAAAGTGAAGATTTAGAGTTTATATAAATATGTTAAAAATCAGACTGCAATGAATTCAGGTGGATTTTCTTGACCTCATCTTTATCAATAATGTGCATAACATGTAAATATCAAAACTGTTTTCACAGACCCTGGAAAGATGACTCAGCAATTAAGAGCACTGTCTACTCTTTTAGAGGACTAGGGTTTGATTCCCAGCATCAACTTGGCAGTGCACAGCCATCAGTGCACAGTAACTACAATTCCAAGAAATCAAATGCCACCTTCTGGCTTCCTCAGGCACCAATCATACACTTGGTACACAGGCATACATGCAGGCAAAACAGTAATACACATAAAATAAAATAAGGTTTTCACAAAGTAGAGGGCATAAGTTTTTATTTATCACACCTAATTTTTTTTACTTTGTGTATGCATGTGTATAGTATGTACGTCCACGGGTAGGTATGCAGCATGGGGTGCTTGTGGAGGTCAGAGGACAACTCACAGGAGTCTGTTCTCTTCTTTCACTGTGTCAGTTCCAGTGGTTAAACTTAGGTCATTAGACTTGGCAGCAGGAGCCTTTACTTGTTGAACTGTCTTACTGACCCCAGATATTTTGGCTTTTGACTTGCTGGAGATAGAAGCCAGGACTTTGTACATGCTGGGCAACTGTCTTACTACTGAGTGTTCCACAAGATTTGAATATAGTTATATATTTGTTATATAGTAGTAGAGTTACCTGTGTAGGTAAGTAGACTCTAATTCTGTATACTGTCATCCTGATAGAACATCCATCTCTTCTGAATGTGAACTTCATACAGGTGATCCTTCATTGTTCCATAATATAAGCAGTACTAGATTAGGGACTATCCATATAACCTTGTTTTAGTTTAATTGCTTTTTATAAGGCTCTCTCTCCAAATATGGTCACATTTTGTGGTACTGGGGTTTTGGACCTCAGTCGGGGATATTGGTGGTATGTATGTGTGGGTGCAAATCAACTCATAATAGTTTCTACAGTCTGCATCGACCCAATACATTTCATGCCAGCCCCAAATATTAACCCTTGAAATGCAGCTTATTATTCCTTTGTCCTCTAAAGTATTTTCAGTTTCTTCTAAGTTTCTCAGTTCCTAATACCCAAAGCATCTAGATGGCTCAGCTTCTTATAGAGCAAACTCAGAATAACACATTTTACAGAAATACGGGGCCCATTGCTGCCTTAAGGACTGATGTGCTCAGAGACAAGTAGTTGACAGCAGGATGGGGCAGGCACTACTGTCTCCTTAGCCATCTTATTCTTGAGGACTGGCACTTTTCTGTGCTAGACTGACTTACATGCAGATGAGCAGCCTTTATTTTCTAAGCTTCTGTCAACATTATCTTCCCTAGCTGATATTAAAGTCTTCCCAATGCTCTTTAGAAGACCTATAGTTAGCATAAAATGCCCCCTGCCAAGGCATGTATGCTAAATGCTTGGTTACCAGTCTTTGGCACATTTGGAACATGGAAGGAACTTTAGGAGGTAAGAGAAAAGTTAGGGTACTGGGGATATGTCTTTGAAGGGTACACTGGGATTCTGGGCTTTTCCAGTCTCTCTCTTTCTTTACTTCCAGTCCACCATGAGGTAAGACATTTCTTTTGAGATGAACTTTGAACATTGTATTTTGCCTTACCATAGGACAAACAATCATATAATAAATGATCATGAACTGAAACCATGGACCCAAACAAAACTTTACGTCAATTTCTCAAGAGACACAGTAAGAGAAAGCTGTGTGCTCATGTCACAATGTTTTATCTGTCTTTCATTGACTTCTCTTCTCTCTTCTCTTCCCTTCTCCTTTCTCTTCTCTTCTTTGTTCTCCTTTCTTTCTCTCTCCCTCCCTCCCCTCTCTCTTTTTCTTTCTTTCTTTTTTTTTTGAGTCATGGTCTCTCTATGTAGCCATGGCTATCCTTAAACTCACAGAGATCCTCTTGCCTCTGCCTCTGCCTCCTGAGTGTTGGGAATAAAGGTGTGCACCACCACACCTGGCTTCCTTTTATTAATTTCTAACCCACATTCAGAAATTAGGGTTCAAACACACTTGCTCTTTGTCTTTCTTATAAACATTAGGTGTGGTTTTAATTCTACTTTTCCAAAATGCTTCTCCAGGTAGCTGAAATAAAGTGATATTTGGCAACTAGATGCTTGTCATTTTCCTTCTCTGTGAAGTTGGAAAATATAATCTCATTATTTCCCACCAACACATTTAACTTTCCATTGATTTGAATGATTTTTAAAGATTTATTTTTAATTTTTTTTTGTCTGTGTGTATGCATGTTGAATTATCTAACTAAACCACACCCTGTTAATGCAGCAAAGCTGAAATGGCAGCAGATGCACAGTTATCACACGGATGCCATCCTGACCACTAGAGTATATACAAGTGAACACAAAGCAAAATTGCAAATCTTGGACATGGTAGCACCCAACTATAACCCTAGCAGTCTAGACTTGGGAGGCTGAGGCATCAGGATCACAAGTCAGGGATACACAGCAAAACTCTACCTCTAAAATCAAAAACAATGCCTGTGCCAACCATCATCAGTATTTTTGTTACTGTTTTTCTGGATGGAAGCATTATTTACAATTTAGGATTTAGTTGCTGATGTTTTTAAAATCAAACATTAGATAAGTCTTTAATGTTTGTCATGTTTCCTCTACTGAAAATGTTTCACCTTTCCCCCTCATCTAACAAGGACTGAGTGAAGATCATGATCAGGATGATCTTGGCCTTTGGATTACATTAGGGTCACATTTAGGACTTGGCTGGAGCAGGCTCTGACTGCTGCCCACGGCTCCCTAACCAACATTCTATGAGGCAGAGCTGCCAGGAGCCTGATTGTGCAGAGAAATGGGATGGGATCACTCAGTGTGACAGTCAGGCGAGATTTCACAGATCACAAGTGTTGAGAGAAACAATCAAAAACAAGCAGTGGGAACGTGACTGCTGTGGCTCTACTGAATAGGAGTGGGCTGCTAGCTGGAGTTCAAGGTCACTCCTCCTTTGGGCCAGAGCCCAGTGAAAGGAGCTGTCTCTAGGTCTGCTACTGGGAGAGGAGTAGTCTATTTAGAAAATTTCCAGGTATGGTCCTTACCTGGTTCACCTGCAAGCATGGAAAACTGGAATTTAGCAGGAATTAAGGATAATAAGCCTTTAAATAATGAAATTTTTATGGTCCATCCTCAAAGGAGTACAATGCCAACTTTGTTGTGAGGCAGATGGTAGGAAAAAGGTGGATGTGAATCCGATCATTTAGCAGGCAAATTAATTTATGTGACAATAACCAGCCTCCAAATTGGGTTTATTGACTCATTACATTTTCTCCCCACGAAATTTAGTAAAATGCCAAACTCTACATTTTAGAGTTGCTGAAGGTCATTTCCTCATTTAAAAAGGGGCATATTCAGCATGAGTTTGGATCTATAGAAATGTTACTCACGCAGCTTCAAGTAAGCCAATGAGTGTTCCATAGTTTAAGTATAATGCATTTATGATAAAATTACAGTTCTTCATGAAAATAAAAGCCAAACTGTCTAGTGGAACAAAGGAAATGAACAGGATGGGGAAGGATAAGAAAGGGAAAGAATTATGTTAGGGGTTGTGTTGAACATACCATATATTCTTGTGTGACACAGTAACATCTACGATGAATATAGCCAATGAAAAGTAAAAATAGATATAGTCCTTTGAGAAATCCTTAAATAATATTAAAAGCCATCTACTTAATCTGCAGTTTATTATTTTGGAACCTAAATAATTTTCAAAACAAAATTAAAATACAGTTAGAATAACAAACCTTAAAATCCTTGGGAAGAAAGAAAGGAAAGAAGAGATGAGGAAGGACAGTAGAATAAGTGGAAGGTTTTGCTGTCATTTGAGCTGACCCTTAGGTTGGAAAAGTCTACATCCTGTGGAAATTTCTGAAATTTGATCCACTAAGGTCAACTGAGTGAAAAGGAAGATGAGAAGAGACATGGTTCTGCAGACTGCACTCCTTAGACCGCCTGTGGCTGGCTTGCTGTCAAACTCCCATGCACTTGAGGTGTCCTTTCTAGAGTCAGCCAGCCTGGGTCTGCTGTATGGGCACTGATGCCGGAAGGCTTGCTTCTGAGACAGGTGTGTGCTTCTGCACGCTCGCTACACTGTCTTACACTGGCCAATCTCCACTCTCTCAAAGCCACATCCTCAGAAAGCTTTATTGTTTTGGTGGTTGCTTAGCTCCACAGGACAAGAAGACTTGGTAGAGTTTCCTTCTATTTGCAATGAAAAATAATTGGTTTAGTATGCAAGTTTTTCTTTCTTTTGGGGAGGGGGGTTGTTGTGGCTCAAATCTAGGGCCTTGCTATGCTAGACAAACATTCAATCACCGGATATATCCATAGCCCTTCTATTATTATGTTTTTATTGAAAAACATCACAGACATTCATCCTTGCTGGCAAAACTTGTAACTGTAATGGTGGGTGTGAACCAGTGATGGCATGCTCTCTTTCATCTCTGGAATATTTTAGGCATTTGTCTATGTATGAATACAGGGACTTGATTACAATTATTGTCCTCACTTCTCTGTGGGAGATGTCCTAAGACCCCTATGGACACCTGAGACCACAAATAGCACTGGGGCACATGTACATCACACTTTGATTTTTTTCCCTTTCTTTTTGTGTGTATATGATCTTTTTTTCTTATGTAGCCAAGGATGATCTTGTACTCCCAATCTTTTCGGCTGCCTTCATCTCCCAAGTTCTAGATTACAGGTGCCACTATGCTCCTTTGCATTGTGTTTTTCTTTATATGTATAATGTTTAAAAAGTTCAGTTTACAAAACGGGCACAGCCAGAAATTAACACTATTAATTATTGTAAGTAATAAAATAGAAGAATTATACTATAGCAGTTAAAATATATTTAAAATTCTGTGATGAGCATAATGGAGGATGCTGGGTGGAAGAGTCAGCCAGAGCAGAGCACCCTGCCTCACAGTAGTGAAAAGGGGCATGAGTTAGAATATAGCATAGACACACATCTGAAAAATGCTGAAATCTTTGTGTTCTAATTTAAATAGAAGTAGAGAAATTACCTGAATGTGGGTCTCTGTCTTGAAAGAGCCAAGTCAAATGCAGGTGCTTTGAGTTACAATTGTCCACAGGCAACTGAAAGCACAAGAGAGGGCCACTGTGTGCCACATCAGCTGATTTGTAGAGCAACCCAGGAGTCCTTGGAGCAGAGTTGCACTTCTGCAGAGACAAGACTTGAATCTTCTCATAGCTGCATTGTATCCTAAAGTAGAACTGACATCCAGTTGTTATTATTATGTGGTTTTATTCCTCTGCCAGGTGGACTTAGGAACTCTTTCTTCATTTTTGTAGAAACTAACTCTGACTTCACTGTAAGTCTGCATATATCTTAAAGAAAAATGTAGCAGAAACCTTGGCAACTAAGTGTAACAAAGCTGAACAAATCTGTAATTTATTTAGGAAAAAGTTGAGTTTTGTAAAATGGCATCCTTCTCTGCAGGTCCATGTTCTGTCCATAAGTCCATGTCCTGTCCACTATGCCCTCTCCATATGCCCATGCCTTGCTCACAGGTCCCTGCCCTCTGTATAGTTCCATACCTTCTCCACAGGTCCAATCAGTGCATTACTTGCTGTTTACTTGATGGATGCTGTCTCACTGCATGGCTTCACTGGCCCAGGATCTTGCAGTAGTTTATTGGCCCTGTTTTTCTAGCCTGTGTCAAGCATGGAGCATCACTTCCATCTAACTCTTCTGGTAAAGGCACCTGGTGTGTAAAACCATTACTGGTTCTGACAGCTGGATTCTTGTCCTTTGGGGTGTCATGGCCTTCAGTCCTGCCTTAGAGCAAGGGAAATACATGTTCTGACCCAACTGAACCACTGGCCAGCTGACACTTACTGATTCCAAAGACATCTCATGCTGGTCTGAGTTTTCTCATCTACAGAGGAATCTTGACTGTATAACTGCATGTTGTTCTCCACTGGCCGACTCAACCCATTCAGTCTCTATCAAAGAGCTCAGAAACTCTGCATCTTGCCAACTCTCAGATCACTGCTGTCTTTCATCTTCACATCTACACAGTTTAAGATCTTTTGAGGGATTTTTACTTCCATTTTAAACATATGAGTATTGATGTTTATTGAAACCCAAAAGCTGGATGGGAGCTGGCTCACTTTCACATGCTGGCAACACTTTGCAACCAGTGATATGAGGCGCCTTTGCCAGAAGGGCCTGTTTAATTAAAAGCTTTCATCTGAGATGCATTCCACAGTTGTGGGTGGTGAGAAACATTTCCCTGAAGGATGACTGCATAGGGGCATAGTGTTGAGCTTTTCACATATCTTTGACAGGAGGTAAACCTTCTACTGAACAATCTTGCACCAGGTAGCAAGATAACTGCCCTGGAGACAAGCAGTCAGTAGGCTGATTGCTGCCTGGCTTTACATGGCTTAAATCAAACAGCAAACAGGAATAGCTGCTCTGACATGTTAGAATGGGGGTCGTGTTTCTATGGAAGCATGGAAAATTCCCAGGAGCTCACAGAAGAGAGAGCAGCCCTGTGTTTGCAGCAGGGAGGGAAACAGTACTAGAGGAAGGGAGCCTGCTGTGGATAGTTTGTTGTCAGTAGTAGTTAAAGAGTTGTCAAGGCCAAGGTTTGAACTGGAACTTAGAGCTTTGACATGTAGATTGCATTTCCATCACCTCTCTTACAGGTCAGCTAAGGATTAGTGATAAAGCAGCCCTTGAAGGACAGACTACAAGCCTCCCCACAGCACTCATCCTAGGCATTGGTGGTGGCAGATGTGGGGAGACAAGACTTTCAAAAGGAAGCTGTAAGCTAAGGCATCACCTTGCCATATCCAGTAAGAGTCTGTGGTGGTTTGAGTAAGAATCCCCCCCCCCCCCCCCCCCCCCCCCCCCCCCCTCGTCCGCCCCCCTCGTTTTTTAAAATGCCCCCCCCCCCCCCCCCCCCCGCCGCTCATATGTTTGAATACTTGGTCCTAAGTTGGTGGAACTATTTGGGATAGATTAGGAGGTGTGATCTTGTTGGAGGAGGTATGTCACTGGGAGCCAACTTTGGAGTTTCAAAAGACTGGTGCCATTCCCAGTGTATCTCTTGCTCTCTTCCTCCTACTTATGGATCAAGATATAAGCTCACAACTATTCCTGCCACCATGAACTCTAGCCATCAGAAACCTGTTTCTTCTATAAGTTGCCTTGGTAATAGTATCTTATCAAAGCAATAGAAAAGTAACTAAGACAGACCGCTGTTACCATAGCTGGGTTTGAAGGATGATAGTATCACTTATTGTGGTTCTTTCTCCAAAGCTGGGACAGTAGGGAAGTCAACAAAGAACCCAAACAGATGTCATATTCTGTGCACTTCTAGTGACCATTAAAGTGAGAAACATGCATAGTGTTCTGGTCACAGCAGGGCCCTGCAGCAACATCACTCATCCTTTTTTTCTCTCTCCTCAGCACCTGCATGGCTCAGCTGGAATGATGGCTCTTCTAAGGACAGTTAGAGTTGAACAGTGGCAGAAGCCCAGGTCAGGATTCTATTCTCAAGGCATGAAGAACATTCCTGGACCTTTGTTTCCTTAGGCTTGTGGTTTTTTCCCAGGTAACCTATGTGTGCTGTCCTAATACACATACATATCACATACCTTTTTGATCCAGGAGAATATCCCCCAAACTTGACATTTTTCTTTCCTGTTTTCATCTCTAGCCTCTAGTCCTGTCTAGCTAGGTGGTATTATACAGATGTATACAATAGAGCAGAGGGGGCAGTAAAAACTGTCTCTGGTGCACACCACCAGCAATGCAAAAATGCTTTAGCTGCAGTACTACGAACTCCGATATCCTCAAACTCTCAAAGAGAAAGAAAGCCAAAGTAACCATCCATAGTTTGCATTGTTCGAGGCACAGCCAGAAAGTACCAGCTGTAGCAGATACTCCCAACATGACTTTTACACTACAGTTCTTCAGGACATTAAAAGATTAACTGATCCACTGATTCACTGTCAAGAGTCCCAAAGAGAGAACATACTCACCATCCACCAGTTCTCCTGCTATCAAACACACACACACCCACCCACACCCACTATATATATATATATATATATATATATATATATATAATACACATTTACACACATAAACATCTTCACACATGTATATACATAAACATCTTCACACATGTATATATGCACAGATACACACATGAACACACATGTGTAGCCATAATAGACACATATAGGTGAATAACTCTTGGTATCAAAATTAACCTGAACAAAATGATGCCCAAAGAACTCAGCAATGAACGCAATTTACAAGCACACTCCAGCACCAACTGTAACAAGTTAGGACTTGGACAGACTTTACTCACCTGTCAGGAGTAAAGGAACCTGGAGGATCTTTATTTCACCCTCAACCCAGTGGCTATGCCCTGAGTGCACTAATTGGACTTAGAAACCTAAGAATCCTACCAGCTCATCACAACTGAGAGGCTCACTGGGCACACTGTTTTTTTTCATTATTGACCATTTTTTTCACAAAATGCAGACGTGTGCACCCCAGCCTGTCTGACTCTGTGAAGGTGCAGAACTTCCAGAAGTACAGTTGTCAACACCAGTGCTGCTTTGTTACCAGGCAGCTTCCAGGGGCTGAGCTGTGGTGGGGCTCTGGTGATCTCCACAACCTCTGGAGTGCTGTCCTTTTCACTGCCTGGTCTGCTGCCACTGCCCCTGGCCATCAAGTTGTTGGTGCCTCCTTCGGTGAAGGAGCTGGAGGATGCTGCTGAAATGTCAGCCCTGGAGCTTCCCCAGAGAAGCCCTGCCCCTCCTTATCTCAGCCTCTCCTTGGCTCTTTGCTCTCCTTACTGTAAAGATCCCAGGCACAGGTAACTTGGAGATCTCTCTTAGCTGTACATGTGCTTCTTCTGCCATCTGATTTTTCTGAAGTGGTGGTCTAACTTCGGTATTCTAGTGTTCCTGCTATTCATTTGTTCACATCTGAAAGTTCCACTGAAGATTTAGATGTTTGACTTAAAAGAAATAAAACAACAAACAAAAAACATGGTCCCTTTGCAAAGTGGTAGAATTGAATGTATTCTTTCTGTTCTTATTTCAAGTCTATGTATTTTCACATATTCTTCTTCCTTTTTTATGAAATTAGAATTTTTTTTAATCTTAGGTGTCTGGGGAACTCAGCCTCTAGTTTCTGATCATCCAAGTAGTGTGAGGCATGGGCTTCTTTTCATGCTGTGGTCCTCAAATTAGATCAGCCATTGGTGGGCCATTCCCACAAGATCTATACCTCCATTGCCCCACACATCTATCAGGCAGGATAGATTGTATGTAGAAAGTTTTGGTGCTGGGTTGGGGTCCTAGTCACACCACTAGGAGTTGCCTGGTTACAGAAGATGCTCACTTTAGGCTCTATATCCTCCATTACTTGGAGTCCTCACTAGGGTCACCCTCCTAGAATCCTGGAAATTTCTATTGTGCCAGATTTCCACATTACCTCCCAATGCACTCCAATTCCAGTCATTTCTTCTCATACTCTCTTCCTCCATCCTTCCTCCTGCACCTGATCCCTTCTGTTCCATTCTCACCTACCCTGTGTCCACCTGCAAAATCTATTCTATTTCTCCTTCCCAGGGAGATCCATGTGACTCAGGATGATTTTTTTTCTAGTTCCATTCATTTGCCTTCAAATTTCATGTTATTTATTTAATAGCTGAGTAACACTCCATTGTGTAAATGTACCACATTTTCTTTATCCATTCTTCAGTTGTGGGACATCTAGGTTGTTTCCAGTTTCTGGCTATTATGAATAAAGTCACTATGAACAAATTTGAGCAAGTGTCTTTGTGATAAGATGGAGCATCCTTTGGGTATATGCCCAAGAGTGGAGGGCTGGGCTGTGAAATAGATCAATTCTCAGTTTCCAGAGGAGCCATCATGTGGATTTCCACAGTGGTTGTACAAGTTTATACTCCTACCAGTAATGGGGGAATGTTCCCCTTTCTCCACATCCTTATCAGCATGAGCTGTTACTTGTGTTTTTGATCTTAGCCATTCTTATAAGTGTAAGATGGATGCTCAGAGTCATTTTGATTTGCATTTCCCTGGTGGCTAAGGATGCTAATTTTTTTTCAAGCCATGTCTCAGTCATTTGGAATTCCTCTATTAAGAATTTTCTGTTTAGATGTGTATCCCATTTTGTATTTTTTATTTTGTATATTTGGTTTGTTTATGTCTACTTTCTAGAGTTCCTTAGTTATTTTTGGTTATTAGGCCTCTGTCAGATGTGGAGTTTGGGAAAATCTTTTCTCATTTTGTAGGCTGCCTCTTTGTCCTATAGATGGTATCCTTCACCTTACAGAAGCTTTTCAGTTTCATGAGGTGCCATTTATTGTTGATCTTAGTGCCTGTGCTATCAGTGTTTTGTTCAAGAAGTTGTCTCCTGTGCCAATGCATTCAAGTCTAATCCCCACTTCCTCTTTTATCACTGTCAGTGCATCTGGTTTAATGTTGAGGTCTGTGGTTCACTTGGATTTGAGTTTTGTGCAGGCTGATAGATATGGGTCTATTTGCATTTTTCCACAGATATAGATGCAGACATCCAGCTAGACCAGAACAATTTGTTGAAGATGATTTCTTTATTCTACTGTGTCTTTCTGGATTTTAATAAAAAAAAATCAGGTGTGTGGATTTTTATCTGGGACTTTGATTTAATCTCATTGACTGATGCATCTGTTTTTATGCCAATACCAGACAATTTTTATTACCATAACTCTGTAGTACAGATTGAAATTAGGGATGGTGATACCTCTTGAAGTTCTTTTATTGTTCATGATTGTTTTAGCTATCCTGGGTTTTTCCATGTGAAGTTGAGTACTATCCTTACAAGGTGTGCAAAGTATCATGTCCTTCATATATTCTTGATTTTGCTGTTAGAGAAGCACTGGTATCAGAGCGCTCTGGACCTGTCAGTAATAGCGGTTGTTAAACACATCTTGCCTTCTAACCTGCATGAATAATCACACAGGCCACCTGTCCTTATTGCTGTCTTCAACTCAGTGCCAGGCTTATCACAAACTTGGATTCAATGTTAGACCACTATGATTGTCTTCCTCCACTCCATTGCTAGAAAGGGAATTCTTAGGGCCCAATCCATACTCACTAAATCAGAAACTTGGGGATTGGTAGCATAAGTGTTGTGGGATGTCTTTCTGTATGCTATGAATATGTGTGGCTCCCACTGGGTAATAAATAAAGCTGTTTGGCCAATGGTGAGGCAGAGTAAGGTTAGGCAGTACATTTGAACTGGAGAGAGATAAGAAGAAAGGAGAGTAGGGAGAAGCTGCAAGCAGCTGCCAGGAGAAGCAAGATGTGAAAGTACCAGTAAGTCACGAAGCCACATGGCAAAGCATAGACTAATAGAAATGGGCTGAGTTAAGTTGAAAGAGTTAGCTAGTAAAAATCCTGAGCCATTGGGCCATACAGTTTGTAAGTATTATAAGCCTCTATGTGTTTACTTGGGTATGAGTGGCTGTGGGACTGGGCAGGACACAGGAAAACTTATGGCTACATGTTGGCGCCCAGACATGGTAGCAAGAATTTCCACCCAAAACCTGATAAAGCTTTAAAAATAAGATTCTAAAATGGAGCTAAAACCAGCTTCCTAGTTGTGTTTTTCAGGCAAGCTGTGATACAGAGACACCAAGGCATGCAGACTTGAGCTACAATATGGTGGGTTCATGGCATGTGGGCTTGACCTACAGCATGGCAGATTCCTGCCAAGGTACACAGAAGTGTCTCCAAGCCTTGCCGCACCCTGCATTGTGAATTTAGATTTTGCTAGTACAGACAAGAAAATTTTTTTTTCTGGGCTACATGCTGCTTGATGGAGGCATAAACCCACTGCTTCTCAGAGTTGGCAGTGAGCATGGCTTCCAGAGCAGACAGAAAATATACCTCTGCCATGCTGGGAAACCAAATGGGGCAGTGTCAACAACCAAAGTTTCCACTCAGCTTAATAGTTTAAAATCTCTCCTAGTCAGAGAAGGATTATAGATTCATAAGACAGATTCAGATGGAATAAAACTCTAAATGGTTTACAGTGTGTATAAAAATGTATGTAGGCTTGGGAGAGAGGAAACGGCATATATGTAGTAATATAAAGAGATGGTTTTAAAAAATAAAGTCTTTAGAAAGATAGTAAAAGTAATATAAAAGGTCACATAAAGATGAAAATGACACAAAGAATCTGGATACTGCATATTATTGTGTTGTCTTGGGGATTTTTAACTGTAGAGAGACATTTGATTATAGGAGCTACTAAGTTAAACCAACATGTATATTAAAGGTATCTTGACTTCAAAATTTTTGTCTAAGGATATGTTGCTTTGGAAAAAAGGTTCTTATTTTCTTTCTACAGAAGATGAGCTGTGGATTCCTTCCAGGTTAATATGGTTCCATCAAAGAGGACCTCCTGAGAGTTCTCCAGATGATCCAACATCCAAAACAGCTTCAAAGCACTTGGCACAGACAATACAGCCTCACAGACTACTCCAGTCAGTACTTGACCATTACCCCAAATTTTCTGAGGATCCCTATAATATTGCCAGCACCCCCAAACAGCAGGAAATAGTATGAGAAGCTATGCCCAAATTCCCAAAATATTGTTTATAAATGTTTATGTTTATTTAAAGGGGATTGATTATAAATGCATCTCTTTCTAAAGAAGAAAAAGGGATATAGATATGATTGGATGAAATGGTAGATTATTGAATCTATTTTTAAAGAGCAACAACTTATTTGAAATGTTTTATATTGCTATGATTTTGGTTTACTGACACAAATTTAAAGTTAATTTTGTTATACTATATATATTTCTACTCTTGTTTAAGGTTTTATGTTTATGCAACTCCTCTAAAATTATAATATATAACTAAAATACAGAATAATTAGTCATTTATGATAATCAAACTTACAGTCATGTTGTTTTCTAGGTATACATAGATATATTTCAATTAGGTAGATAATATTCAAACATTTCAAAGACCTACAGAATATGGCATTTAAATGTTTTAAAAATTTAGACTTTTCTGGACATTGAGACACATCTACTCCTGGCAGCACCAATTACTTCAAAGAGGATGATGGGCATCGAAGAAACTCCATATGGAGTTTGCTTTCTTTATGGCAAAAATAGCCATTTGGTCAAGAAACTGCTCTTGCCTAGACTGCTTGATAATATGTTGTATAAACTGGACATACAGGATCCATAGGAAAATTTTGCCAATACAAGGTGAAATGGTCCTTCAGGTTCCTGCTTTGCAGAGGAGACTGCCAGACATTCTGCTGGACACAGGGAAAAGCAACTGA
Source organism: Peromyscus attwateri (assembly GCA_902168425.1). Taxonomy (NCBI): domain Eukaryota; kingdom Metazoa; phylum Chordata; class Mammalia; order Rodentia; family Cricetidae; genus Peromyscus; species Peromyscus attwateri. The sequence goes on along the minus strand of CABHPP010116616.1, from coordinate 23,539 downwards.
TGAACTTTGCCAGAGTGGGTGGCACAGTCCTTAAAATTTCCTGCTTCACTGAAAGCTTTGCCAGAGACCCTAGGCCTGTAGGCTGAACATAGATGCCCCAATGTTACAGGGGAACTTTGGATGACTGTCCATGCAGCCAGATGTTTCTGTCATTTCTAGAATTACAGAAGTTGCTTGCAATACACTTCATGTTTACTTAGGTAATATTATATCCTTCTGGGGTCTTTGATGGAGTTGAAGACTAGATAGTTATAATTACAGTTTTCCTTAGTCATGATAAAAGATAAATTAGATATGAAACTTTAGACTCAAAAAATAGGATAGATAGAATATTTTCTTTAATTTTTCCAAGCACAAATAGACTAGATATTGTGACTGTAATTCTTGCTTGATAACTGTTTTTTTTATATGTAATTACTATGTTAAAGTTAAAACCTTCCTTTTTGATTAGACAGAAAAGAGGAAGTGCTGTGGGATGTCTTTCTGTATGCTGTGAATATGTGCAGCTCCCATTGGATAACAAATAAAGCCGTTTTGGCCTATGGCAAGAAAGCTTACAGCCCTGTGGGCAGTCCAAGCAGAGATACAGAGAGAAGGGTGCAGTCAGGACAGATGCCAAGCCAAACTGCCATCCAAGGAGCAACATATAATAGGGTGCAGGTAAAGCCATGTGGTGATACATAGATTAATAATTATGGATTGAATTAAGTTATAAGAGATAGATAGCAAGAAGCTTGACCCATAGGCCATATAGTTTTTAAGTAATATAAGCCTCTGTGTGTTTACTTGGGACCAAGTGGCTGCAGGACATGGGTGGGAGAGATTTGTCCCAATTGTGGGGCAGGGCAGGACCGGGAAACTTCCAGCTATAATACCCATCTGAACAGCTGTCACATCTGACTAATGCTCACTTAGTGCTGTAGTTAAGGATACCCAAAGAAAACCACTATGGTCTGGGTGGTTTCAACTGTAGAAATTAGCTCCTCATATCTCGTGAGGCTAGAAGTCCAAAACCTAGATGCCAGCAGATTGTATTCTGGGTGATGCTTCTCTTTCAGGTTCACAGATGTTGTTTTCTTGCTGTGTCCTCATATGCTGTGGTGACAGACATCATCTCTGTGTCTTTTTTCATTCTTCTAATAAGAGCATACATTATAGTCTCAGGGACTCCATATTCATGACCCCATCACCCCTGAAGCCTGTCTCCACATACCATTCTAGAAGTTGCATTTCAGTCTGTAGATGGGAGGTACAAGCATTTAATTCACAGTACTTACATTTGTGAACCCCAGACAGTACCCAGCTCTGACCAGCTCATCCACATTGATTTAAAAGGTCACCTTCTTTCCATAAGCATAGCAGAATATTCACCAGGCCTAGTGACTGCAGCAACTCACCCAATTCAGATTGCTATCAGAGCAGAAGGAACCATAGCTAAGAAAGCTCTAGCACAGTGTGCCATCCAGTCTAGTAGTTTACATATAATAACTCAATTGTCCTTGTCTTTGTTAGGGATTTTATTGTTGTGAAGAGACACCAAGACCATGGCAACTCTTATAAAGAAAACATTTAATTGGGGTGGCTTGCTTACAGTTTCAGAGGTTCCATTCATTGTCCTTATGACAGGGAGCATGATGGCATGCAGGCAGACATGGTGTTGGAGCTGAAAGTCCTCACATCTTGATAGGCAAGCAACAGGAAATTGACTGAATTTCACACTGAGGGAAGCTTGAGCAAAAGAGACCTCAAAGCCCACCCCCATAGTGACATACTTTCTTCAATAAGACCACACCCCTTAATAGTGACACTCCCTTTGGGGGCCATCTTCTTTCAAACCACCACAGTCCTCATGACAGGCTTAATAAAATAGGCACCCATTCTTTTCAATTCCTCTTTTGCCCCTAGCCCTGACCTTTTCACTTTCTCCAGATTTGTTCTTTTCCTGGATGTCATGTGGCTAGATCTTGCAGCATGTTGCCTTCTTGATGGGTTTATTTCACTTCAAAATATGCACTGACATCTCCCCATGTGTTTTCAGTACTTGAAAGGTTATTTCTCTTTATTTCAGAATAGTATTCCAATATGTGAATATACCACAACTTATTTATTCATTTACCTTTTTGTTTTGGCCTGAATCTATATGTAAGAAAGCCAAGCTACTGAGGAAAACAGCTCACCCACTCCAGTGTAGTTGGTGGGAAGACAAGCAGCTTTGAGATAAAGACATGTGTCTTTGACAACCATGCTGTAACTACCTGAAGCAAACTCCCCTGGGCTACTAATATCTGAAGCATCTCATTTTTTTTTCTACTCAGTGAGTATACATAAGCACTCAGAAACCCCACTGTGGGACAGTGGGATTGATTGATAGGTAGTCACTTGTAGCATAAGTCAATGTAAGGTGGAAAGACAGAATGACTTCACAAATTGGTTCTCTGCCCTGCACACTCTTGTTATCCCCCACAACACATACATAATAAAAAAATTTTAAAAAGAAACCTCACTCCAACCTCATCTTTGTGCCTGTGAGTAGAGCACATGTCTAATACACTTACTGGAAACTGTGAAAACCCATGTATTTTCTTTCATGCTGATGTGGATTCACTATGTTGGTGAGAAAACATTTCAAAAAAGACACTACCTCGAAGGTTGCCACATGTCTCTGGCCACTCAGGACCATGACTTCCCTTGTGCACAAAACAGAAGTATTCCCTACCAGAGCATAGGCTTTAGATGATCATGACCTGTGATGGAATATGGGCGGTCTTCCTGATGAATTCTGGCCAATAAGAAACCAACAGTCCTTAACATCAAAAGCTGAAGGAAAGAAGAAAAGGGAGGGGAGGGGAAGAGAAAGAGAGAGAAAAGAGGGAGAGGGAGAGCAAGAGGGAGGGATTAAGGAGAGAGAGAGAGAGAGAGAGAGAGAGAGAGAGAGAGAGAGAGAGATGCCTCAGCAGAAAGTCAGAGGATTTTCTCCTTCTAGTCAGCAGCTCCTATAGTTCCTGTGCCTCTGTAATTCCTTATGGCTCTGTAGGACTTGACTCCTTGGCCTCACTGCTAGGACTCTTCTATCTTGCTTCTCTCCCATCATTAGCCTTGAACTGAATGCTGACTCTTAGAAGGAGTTGTAAGATCAGGGATTAACCAAGAAATCCTCCTCATCATTCAAGCTTCATGACTTTTTGAGTCACAGAACTGAGCAATATTGTGATACTCAGGATAGGAAATAGTGTTCTTGTAAAATTCCATTTTATATATACATGGAAATGAAAATAGTACAAGGCATATAGTTTACATGCATAAGTGTTTAACCCAATGAAATCTGGCATCTCTGTAGAAAGTAGTATAAAGATCAAAGCCAGGGCCTGGTACTTCCTTCCTTACTTGAGCAGGACTCACCTGTTTTCTGGTGGGGTCCACATGGTCTGAACACCAGAGCCAGGTGCCTTGCGGACTGTACCTGTGGCTTAGAAATGTGGTGGCCTCTTGTGGGGTTGTTGAAGGGTTCTCTGATAACAAGAGTGTGATTCTTTAGCAGAGGCCAAGGCCACCTCAGAAATGTAGAAGGCTCATGGGAGTCTAAACTTGGCAGTGTCAGTGAATTAAGGTGAATGCCTTCAACATAGCTCATTTCTCTTCCTGGAAACATTCAGTTGAACCTTTGACTCAGCTGTAGTTGATCACAACTAAGGCTAATGATATAAATTATCTTATTGAGTTAAAAAAAAAGGGGTTTTCACAGTGGCGCATTGTACCATGCCCCTTTAACCTCAGCTACTCTTACTCCAGGAAGATCAAGAGCACTGGAGCCTAGGAGTTCCTGGCCAGGCTTTGCAACATAGCAACACCATGGCTATGCTCCTCCCACTGCAAAGCCCCTGTATGCAAACTTCCACTGCCATTCTAAAAGGCTTGCTTTAGAGAACTTTGCATGGGTGTGCCCTGTTCAAGTGCTGCTGGCCAGCACACAGGTTCATAGAGGTATAGTGAGCCTGTGGCATCAACTAGGCCTCCTAAAGTGTTTCTTTCCATGTGACTGCTAACTGCTGAATTGTGTCCTGGGATTCATATACCTAAGTCCGAACTCTGGTACTTCAGGATGTGTCTGTATTTTGAGGATAAGTTCTTTTATTTATTCTTCATTGCTATAGATAAAATCTTTAACATAGTAATTGAAGTAAAATGAGGTCATAAGGGTGGGCCCTAATCTGTAAAAAGAAAATATTGGGAAGCTGACAGAGACACCTGGCACATATGTGCACACACAGATGACATGTGAACAGTATAAAGATGTCACCATCTGCAAACTATGCTGGAAACTCCAGGAGAAACCAGTACTGCCAAAATCTTGATCTTTGACTCCAGCCTCTATATATGTGAGAAAACAAGTGTCATTGCTGAAGCCACCCTGACAGTGATACTCCATAATGCAGCCATAGCCAGCTCCCATGATAGTACATACACCTAATCTTTACTTTTGTTCTGCATGAGCAACAAGTAGCCAAGCATTGTACTAATTTAACTACACAGTCTCCCCTTCCCTTAGAAACCAAGGAGAAAGCTTCTCAGCTTTGTTTCCAAATGTTTTTCTCATACCAGCTGTTACATTTTCTCAGAATAATGATATGTAAGCAATAATTCTGGGTCAATTCCAAGGTTTATGATCAACCCACAATTCCTCAAAACAATACATGATGTATGTATACATTCTACTAAGTTATTGAATGAAACAGTTTTATAGTTGGGAAGGCAACCATGGAACTTATTGAGGAAAACATTTTTCAATGGAAAAAGTGTTTTAAGAATCTTAGTGAAATATTTATTTAGATACTACCAAACAGCAGTCTTCATAAACTGGAAGGCAAATCTGCCTTGATGGAAATTTTCAGTTGCTTCTGAAAACAGGGATAATCTTATAAAGAATTTTAAATATAGGCTAGAAGGACTGTTTTAGCTTCCAAACTTTAGTATAATTAGAACTGGCTAATTATGAAAATTCACCCTTCCTGGTGGAATGCTGGGAATTCTCAGACCATAGAATCCCAGTCTTTTCTACTGTTCACTGGCATACTTGTGTAGCTGAAAGTTTTCCTGTGTCCCACCTGACCCGTGGTCAGGACAAATCTCTCTCACCCGCTGGTCCCACAGCCACTCAGACCCAAATAAACACACACAGGCTAATGTAGCTAGAGTTTTCCTGCCTGGCCCACGGTCAGGATAAATCTCTTTCACCTGCCAGTCCCACAGCCGCTCAGACCCAACCAAGTAAACACAGAGACTTATATTGCTTACAAACTGTATGGCCGTGGCAGGCTTCTTGCTAACTGTCCTTATATCTTATATTAATCCATTTCTATAAATCTATACCTTGCCACATGGCTCGTGGCTTACCGGCATCTTTACATGCTGCTTGTCCTGGCGGCGGCTGGCAGGCAGTGACTCCTTCTGCCTTCCTGCTCTTTTAATTCTCTTTGTTAGTCCCACCTACTTCCTGCCTAGCCACTGGCCAATCAGTGCTTTATTAGCAACACATTTGTCATACAGAACATCCCACAGCAGGCTAATATTATTTTTAAACTATGGCCATGGCAGGCTTCTTGTTATCTAGTTCTTATATCTTAAATTAACCCATTTCTCTAAATCTATACTTTGCCACATGGCTCGTGGCTTACCAGTACTTTTACATTTTGCTTCTCACGGCGGCAGCTGGCAGTGTCTCCTCTGCTCTGTCTTTCTCTTTCCTCTCTATCTGTTTGAATTTTTCTTCTGCCTCTAAGCTGCCTTGCCATAGGCCAAATGGCTTTATTTATCAACCAATCAGAGCAACATATATTCATAGCATACAGAAAGACATTCCTCCATTACACTTGTGTCTAGGTGATATTGGCAATCCTCTTACAGGTCTTTGACTCAAAACATCTGTGCTGGATAGCTTTACATCAACATGACACAAGCTATAATCATCTGAGGGAACCTCAGTTAAGAAAATGCTTCCATAAGATCAGGTTGCAGGCAAACCTGTAGGGAATTTTATTAATTAGTGATTGATGAGTGAGTGTCTATCCCATTGTGGGTGCTGCCATCCCTGGGCTCATGATCCTGGGTTCTATAAGAAAGTAGGCTGAGCAAGCCATGGGGAGCAAGCCAGTAAGGAACACACCATTCCATGGCCACTGCTTCAGTTTCTGCCTCCAGGTTCCTACCTGGTTTGAGCTCCTGTCCTGACTTCCTTTTATCATGAAAAGTGATGTGGAAGTGTAAGCCAAATAAACCCTTTCCTTCCCAAGTTGCTTTGGTCATGGTGTTTCTTCACAGCTGGGAATGAAACTCAGCATTAAAGCTTTGTCTAGTATGAGTGATGCTTCAAGTTCAACCTTCAGTGTGAGTCCACATGCATGTGCACAGGTACACACCACACACATACACACACACACACACACACACACACACACACAATCTAAAAAGTTTGATAACTGGCAATGACCTGTAGTCAGGAGCTTATGAATTCTAGGCCCGCCTGGACTATGTAGTGAAATTTTGTTTCAACTCAGTTTTCTCTAATGGTTGCTATTACTGAAGACTTTTTATATACTTAGCAGGCATTTGTATTTTGTGATTGGAAAGCTGTCTGCTCATTTCACTACTCCACTTACTGTTAGTTTCTTGTTTACTTCTCTGAGACCTTTGCATATTCTAGATACTAATCCTCTCACAGATGTATAACTAGCATGAATTTTCCCATTCTGTAGGCTGTGTCCTTCACTCAAGTACTATTTCTTTTGCTGTGCAAAAGTTTTTAACTGCATGAAGTTCAATTTGTCCATTGGCATTATTTCTTCAGCAAATAGATTCCTATCAGAAAATCCTTTCCCACACCGCTATCTTAAAATGATTCTCCTGCTTTTATCTCTAACTGATTCTGAGTTTCAGGTCTAACATGAAGGCCTCTGATACATTTGGAGTTTATTTTTTGATCATCATTTTAGCATGAGGTCAAAGAGATTCATGAGCCTCTACCCCTAACTGAGGAGGTATGGACAGTTGATGGCCTTTTGGGAAGGATGCATGAGTTTTTTTTTTTTTTTTAAAGGATGTGCATCCAAGTAGGCTGACCATATTCCAGTGGGTGTCCCCATATCCAGAGTATATGGGTAGCACAAATTGTTATTTGAGCAGGATGCTTCCTACATTCTAGCTAGCTCTCATAGTACTGGACGGTACTCACTCACATGTGAAACCTGTGACCTCCAATAATGACTAGTGGTTTACTAATAGCTTTTAAAGGACAGAAAGTTGAGAGGTAAGAAGGTAAGTAGTTGGGGTGGATCTTGGAGGAGTTAAGGGGAGTAACTGAGGGTGAATATATATGACCAAAATATATTGTATGAAAATTTCAAAGAATTAATAAAAGGAATTTTAATTCCAATTATAGTCTTCATGTAAGCAGGAAAAACAACAACTTTAAACTCATATGGAAACACAAAAGACCCTGGGTAGTCAAACAATACTTAACAAAAAGAATAATACAAGACAAGAAATCCTCTAGGCGAAGATGGTGGCTGCCGCTGGTGGGCCGTGTGTGAGAGCAAAATAGGATGATGAACTGATGTGGAAGTAAGAGGAACAGGGCCACAAAGAAAGACGTCAAAAAAGGTATACAGAAAAAGTGAAAGATAAAAGCTCAGAGAAAAAAGATAGAAGGATTAATTTAGGTTAAGAAAAGCTGGCCAGAGCATCAGAGTTTCTCTGCCTTCCTCGGGAATCCGCGGTTTGGATCGATCCTTCCTGTGCGGTCTCCCCAGGTCTGCGGGTGCACGGGTGAGAGGCGTGGTACGAGCGGCGTGGTCACAGCGAGCACAGGGAAGGAACAGCGGCCCGGGGCTCCTCGGGTGACCCTTTGGGGCTCGACAGAGCTGGGTGAACGCAAGAAGAGGAGCTACAAGGATCAGGGACACCTGTACCTGCACAGTGGATGTTAATCACCTTGCTGATTGCTTCTCAATTGGGAACTAGTGGAGAGCGCAGCACCGGACAGGTGTGCCCTGCGGGACCTGGGCTCCGCGGCAGGGATCACTGCAGCTGTGGCTACAGAGGCAACGAGGGAGGACGCCGCGGTGCTTGCAGGAACCTGAAGGATCGAGGAGCCAGAGAAGGAGGAAGACATCAGGGGCCAGCCACCCAGCTATACAGCTGGAGTAAGAGGTGTCTTTGGATCCTGTATTTCAAGAAGCTCTCAAAAGAACTTATTAAGACCACACAACCACCGAACCAGATCACCAGAATCGTAAATATATACCTTCACCGACTGAGAACAGGGGTGGTCAGCTTGCCCAGAGAACCAGATTTTTAGTTTCTCATTTCCCGGTGCTTGAAGTTTCTCATTTCTGAGGCTTAGAGGTGTAAGCCTGAAGGGTTAGGGTCTCACACCATCTGCACTGAGCAGAGAAAGAGATGAGTAGACGCCAGCGGAAAAATACAGGCAACAACATAAAGGCCTATATGACAACACCAGAACCTACCAACCCTACAATTGTAAGTCCTGAACATACCAAGGCAGAAGAAACAGAAGAAATTAATCCTAACAATGACTTAAAGAAGATGATAGAGGCCCTTAAAGAAGAAATAAAAAAAATTCTTAAAGAGGAAATAAAAAATTTCCTCAAAGAGGAAATGAAAATCTCCATTAAAGAGGAAATAAAAAATTCCCTTAAAGAGGGAATGAAAAACTCCATTAAAGAGGAAATAAAAAATTCCCTTAAAGAGGAAATGAAAAACTCCATTAAAGAGGAAATAGAGACTATGCAAGCTAGAAGGTACTGGACAAATGTTATGCAGACACTAAGAGACCACGGATGCCAACCTAGACTATTTTATCCAGCAAAACTCTCAATCACCATAGGCGGGGTAAACAAAATATTCCATGATAAAACCAGATTTAATCAATACCTATCCACAAACCCAGCCTTACAGAAAGCACTAGAAAGAAAAATCCAACCTAAAGAAGGAAGATGAAGTCCTCAATACAGTCTGAAGAGGATGATTTTGTTCCAGAGCTACATAGAAATGTTCACCCCCGAGAGAGGCCCGATTGGGAAGAAACACTTAGTGCTATGATAAACCAGTTTCATATATACATATATAGTATATGTAAGTAAAGGTGACTGAAGAATTACTCACAGGAAAATAGTACAGTATGTTTTGTTGCTTTGTATGTTTATTGAGTAGATGTTTCCAGGTACTGTTTTAGATGCTGTAGGTAGAGAGGTAGAATATAATGTGAAATAACCATTGCTGGCTGTATGAAAAGGCTACAGATGGCCTTTGTGAGAAGGTGAGATATGAGCAAACACTGGAGAGAGTAAAGGAGCAATAGTATGTTTATCTGGGAACACATTAGGTAATGGAAGAACAAGTTAAAAAAAGGCTATGTCATAGAATTAAAAATAAATAAATAAATAAATGCACAAAAGAACTGAGTAGCTGCCTTGTCAAAATGACAGAAATGGTGGCCAAGTTTATGAATAAGTGTTCAGTGTCAATTGTTGTCAGGGAAATGCAAATCAAAATCACAATGGATTATCAGGGTACCTGTGTTACCTAGCTAGGAAACTGAATAGAAGCAACAACATGATGTCATTGGTAGGAATGTAAATTGTTTTACCCACTGTAGAAAACTGTATGTTGATTCCTAAAAGAGAAAAAAAATGTGGAACTATTATATATATGACCGAGCAGCACCACATATGCTTATATAGCCCAAGGATTTGTTTTTTCACAGTTGTTGTGTGATATTCTGTTTGTGTTCTGAAAAATAAAGCTTGCCTTGAGATCAAAAAAAAAAAAAAAAGAATAATACAAGAGATATCACCATTCCTGATTTCAAATTATACTACAACATTATGGTATCAAAAACACCACTGAAAGGGCACAAAACTGGAAGCACTTCTCAGTGGGATAAATTAGAGAATCAGTGTATAAACTTAGATATGATAGAATTCCTAGCCACTCTCCCAGTTACATGACTACATACACGCTGTCCAGTAGTAGCCAAGCAAGAGGCTTAGTCATTCCAGGACCTTATCATGTCCTACATAATCTGTGTGCTGCATGATCATGTAATTTACGCACAGCGTGATCACGCAATCTATGCGCATGCTTGGCATAGCTACACAAGCCCATATGCACATTTTGCGGGGGAATCCATTAAAAAGCAGGTCACAGACTCCTCCCTCCTCTCTCTCCCTGCACAACCATTTCTATAGGCCTAAGCACTCCTCTCTGTTCTTATAGTGGGTTTATCATGCCTTGTGGCTTTTTTGAATGGTAAACAGCATTGGTTAATGAATAACACAGCACCACGTGATAACTAACAAGCTACAGATATGAAATTTTTAAAATAAAATGCCCAAAATATATATTCAACAAAAGCCTCTTCAACAAATTGTGCTAGGAAGAAGCATATGCTGTACTCCTGATCTTGTAGCATCCTTTCATGTCCAGAAATCACTGTTTCATTCTGATCCTCCCCAATATCTAGCTTTTACAACTCATTCCATTCCCTCTTCCATGATTGTTCCTGAATTTTGACGAGGGGTGTGACATAGATTTTCTATGTGTGGCTGAGCATTCCACAGCAATTTTTCTCTGCACTTTGACGAGTTTTGAGTTTCTGGATTAACCACCATCCACTGCACAAAGAAACTTTTCTGGTTATGTCTGAGAGCTGCACTAATATGTAGGGATAGAAATATAAAATTAGAAGGCAATTTGATGCTATGTCTATTTAGCAAAATATTAGTAGTATTTTGGGACCTATAGGCTCCCCAAATATTGGTTCTTTGACAGATTTGCATATGTTTCTTTCTGTGTAGTAAGTCTTAAAAGTCCAATAAGAAAGCAGTTGGTTACATCCATTAACATTTGTGCCACTATTTCATTCACATGCCTATATTGCTGTTGATACATCAGTCATTATTGCAGCTCACAGGGTTCACATGTGAGTACCTTCTAGTACTACAAGAGCTAGCTAGCATGGAGGAAGCATCCTGCTCAAATAACAATTTGATTTTGTCATGTTTTATGACCAGTGCATATGTTGTCTTCAGCAACAAGATCTTAGCATTGAATTCAGGTGGGCAACCGAGAGCAATGGCAAAATCCTTTATTTCTTTTGGGGGAGGTTGTCTCTGAGATACCTCTTACAGTTTGAGGGGGGGTATTTTTTACTGACATTGGGCTTTTTGTTTGGCAGCCTATGGCTTCTTGGATGATTATAAACCCTGTGTAGGGTAACTCCAATTAAATAATATTTTTATGAATACACACACACACACACACACACACACACATATGAAGTTTATAAAATAGTAGGTTTCCATATGGCTTTTCAAACATCCCCAGTTTCCTAGTGTTAATTATCACTCCCTAGGCCTATTCTCTGGCATATCCTCCCATTTATCCTCCCACTAAAACCTCCCTCCCCAGTATTCCACCTTAGCCCTTCATATCACCTCTGTACTACTCCCTCCTCTTCCCTTAAAATATTTCTTTCCCCTCCCCATCAACAGTCTCTTTCTAATTTCCTGAGTTGTACAGACACTCTGAATTAAACACAAAAATCTAAATGTTTGATGCTAAGACACTCATATAAGTGAGAATATAATTTTGTCTTTCTGGGTCTGGGTTACCTCACTTAGAATAATGTTTTCCAGATCCACATATTTGCCTGAAATTTTCATAATTTCATTTTTCTTTATAGCTGAGTAAAATTCTACTGTATATAGACACCACATTTTTATTATCCATTCATTAGTTCATGGATATCTAGGCTGTTCCCATGTCTTATCTATTGTGAAAAGAGAAGAGCTATCAAGAGAGTTGAGCATGTGATTTTGAGGTAGGAAATAGCATTCTTTTGGTATATGATTAGAAGAGGAGGAGGAAGAAGAAGAAAAAGAAGAAGAAGAAGAAGGAGGAGGAGGAGGAGGAGGAGGAGGAGGAGGAGGAGGAGGAGAAGAAGAAGAAGAAGAAGAAGAAGAAGAAGAAGAAGAAGAAGAAAAAGAAGAAGAAAAAGAAGAAGAAGAATGAGAAGAGTGGATGTCTGATGAAGCAGAAATACAATACCAGGCACGAGAAATCCTATTTTAAGTTGTTGGTCAGGGTTGGTCCAAGAGACTAACAAAACCTAGGAAACAATTGTGATTGCCCTTGGTTGCTCCCCAGAGGTAGAAGGTAAGTTCTTAAAGCTGAAGACATCATACACATTAGGTACAAAGCCCAGAGACCTCTGATATAGAATTGACCTGAATGCCTTCTCCTTGAGAAGACACCATTCAAGCTTCCAAAGGAGGGATGCAACCAACAGTCCTGTCCTGCTATGATACCTATGAACCACAATAATGACCAGCATGCTATGATAGCACTAAGGGTACAGTAGTGGTACACATACTTTAGTGGTAACCAACAGCACTGTAATTGGACTTCAGAACTGCTCAAAAAAGGGTAATAATTCCAGGTACCCAAAACTTATATAATTACCCAGGACTAATGAAGTCATAGATATGAGGAAAATATATAAGCATACTTTACTAAAACATCATCATACCTAACCACACTCTAAATATTTGTCCTTATATTCACAGATAAGTGTAGCTTTCCTGACTCAGCAAGGAAACTTCTCTTTAAAACAGATGGAGACCATTACAGAAAACTGCAATCAATCAAAATACAGAGTTCTGGAACCCAGTCCAGTTGGACACATCTACAAAACAACTCCTACACCCAAGATTGAGGGAACATTAGGGAACAGGAGGCTAGAAAGATTGTAAGAGCCATAGGATCAGGAAGTTTGCTATAAAACTGTGTCTTTTAGTAATGTCAGACACTACACCCATAAAGTATCATCAACATGACTAAACAAGAGCAAACAACAATAGACAAGCCAACATGAATAGGGGAAAGACCACAAGTCCTCAAACCTACACAAAGAACTATAGGCACATTCTTGTCCACCATTGAAAATACCCCAGTCTCATCCCCAACATTATAGCAGACCACCTTCAGGGGCCTGTCTTTCCTCTCTGACTGTAATTCCTGGGGAATCCAAAGATTCTCATAAGAGACACAGCTTTCTTCCTTCCTGTGGGCCCTCAGCTTTTCACTTCTAGTCCATCCCTATTCCTTCCTGTCAGCCCCTTATATCTGGAACCATGTTCTACTAGGGACCTCCAGTGGCCACACCTGGCAGGGTCTTAGAAACACTCCCTGACAAGCAACCCATACCCACGACACTCTCCTAAGATCCAGAGAAGGCAAAAGAAACCAGGGAACAGAACACCAACCCAACAAATAACAAGACCAGATATCAGCACCTAGAATCACAATCACCACAAAATCAGATGCCTGGACAATAATGTAAAAAACACACCATGACAGCCAAGATAATACACCTCCACTAGATCCCAGCCAACCTTATACTACAGTAGGCCCTGAGAAATGCAACATAGCTGAGGAACAAGGCAAGAACTTTCAAATAGCTGCTATGAATATATTCACAGTCCTTAAAGAAGATATGAATAAATATATTAATGAATTCTTTGAAAACACAAACAAGCAATGGAATGAAATGAAGAATATAACTCAAAACTTGAAAGTAGGAATAGACTCACTAAATAAAACTCAACTGAGAGAAAACAAGTAAAAAAATTAGGAAGTCAAACAAAAAAACCTCAGAGGTAAGCCTCTCCAATAGAATACATGAGATAGAAGGGAGCCTCTTAGATACTGAAGACAAGATAGAAGAAATGGATACTCAAGTCAAAGAAAATGTTAAATCTAAAAAAACCCAGGGACAAAACATCCAGGTGCTGCACAACAGTTTCCTCTGAGATTTGAAACATTCCATCCTGCAGAGAAGCCCTTAAATAGAAAGGTAAACAATTAAAAATAGCTTCAAGAAGTCCCTAATACTGACCATATTCACTAGGCCAATGAGGGCCTGGACAAAGTAAACAATGAAACCTGAGAGTACTTCTCTAATGGAATGATGCTGGGTGGCAAAGAAGATTCTCAGAGGAGACAAGCTCCAAAGAAGATCCGTGAGCCCAGACCAGCTCCCCGAAGAAACAGAAAATCAGCTGAACTGTCTGGAAGAGGTTTAGACCAGTGTCACTTGGAAAGGACACTCTCCCACCTGTTGAATTACCTGAAGGATGTGCGGTATGATCTAGATTTCCCAGCTGTTGTGAGCTTTCACCCATGTTGGGATCAGCCTTGTAGATACAGCTGTTTTTGAGTCATTTCTGCTTTAAGTAACCTCTCACCCATAATCCTGTAAGTGACTCCAGTAAAATCCATTGGTTTACCAAGTTGTACTTTTTTGTTGTTGTTGTTTGTTTGTTTTTTTGAGACAGTGTTTCTCTGTCTGTGTAGCTTTTCACCTTTCCTGGAACTCACTCTGTAGCCCAGGCTGGCCTAGAACTCAGAGAGATCCATCAGCCTCTGCCTTCCAAGTGGTGGGATTAAAAGTGTGGCCACCACCACCTGGCTCCAAGTTGGACTCTAATGGTATCTGTACTTGGTCTGTTGTGGATTGTCTATATAGATAGGATGAGTTGATGTGTGTGTTGTGTTCCTTCCCAGGAAAGATTTTGTCACACAACAGGAAGTCTGGATCACTATGAAAAGACCACATCTAAGAATAATATGAATAAAGGAAGATAAAGAAATTCAGGTCAAAGGAACAGAAAATATTTTCAACAAAATTGTAGAAGAAAAATTTCCTAATCTAAAGAAGGAGTTTCCTATCAAGATACAAGAAGCAGACAGAATATCAAATAGATTGAACCAGAAAAGAAATTCCCCACAACACATAATAATCAAAGTACTAAATGTATAGAACAAATAAAGACTATTGAAAGCTGCAAGGGAAAAAGACCAAGTAACATATAAAGGCAGACCTATTACAATAACACCTGACTTCTCAATGGAGATTTTAAAAACCAGAAGGGCCTGCAGATGTTCTACAGACTCTAAGAGACCACAAAGGTGAGCCCAGGTTACAGCAGTGAGCAAAACTTTCAATCACAGTAGATGGATAAAATAAAACATTCCATGATAAAACCAAATTTAAGCAATATATATATACAAATCCAGCTCTAAGGAGTCATTAGAAGGAAAACTCCAACCTAACGATGTTAATAACACCAAAGAAAATACAAAGGAATAAATAAAAAGGGGGAATAAACACCATAGTAATAAAATAACAGGAATCACCAAACATTGCTCATTGATAGCTCTCAATGTCAATGGTCTCAATTCTCCAATAAAAAGACACAGTCTAACAGACTGGTAACAAAAATAAGATCCATCTTTCTGCTTCATCCAAGAAACACACCTCAACATCAAGGATACACATCATCCCAGGGTAAAGTGTTGGAAAAAAATATTCCAAGCAAATGAACCTAAGAAGTAAGCTTTTGTAGACATTCTAATATTTTACAAAATAGACTTTAAACCAAAACTAATCAGAAGAGATAGGGAAAGACACTACATATTCATCAAAAGAAAAATCCACCAAAACAACATTCCAATTCTTAACAACTATGTAGTGGGTAGCTGTTCTAGCTTTTACCCCGTGAGGCTTCTGGTAACTGCCATGCCTATCTATGACATGTCCCTGGGGTGGGTCTGAGATGGGAGCCCTTAAGACCTGAGATCTGGATGTGCTGGCTCTTTTGGTTTCTGGTGATACTGGATGCTAGAAGACAGACCAAGTCAGAGTTCTCCAGAGAACCCTGCTGGACTGCACCTAACCTCTCCCGGATCCTATAAACAACCCCTTTACTGGCTGTAAGTTACCCCAAAGTAAACCTCCTTTTTAAAATCTATGTGGAGTTGCCTTGATAAATCCCCACATTATCTGGCACTCACGTGGGGCAAACTCCAAATGCCTGGGTGGCCTCTGCCCTCAGCCTCTTCTGTAGCTGCTGTGACACACTTTCCACCCTTCCCTGTTTCTTCTTCCCTGTCTCTTTTAAAATTCCCACCCCTCCTGGGGACCAAGCCCTTACCTGTTCAGCCCATAACCAACCAGTATGTTCCTTCCCTTCCCTTCCTTCCTCTTCCCTGGTTCATGGGCACATGCACCCACCTGCTATGTTCCATATAGCTAGGGAGCACCTCCACAGTGAGTCTGGTCCCATTCCTGATGCAAGGGAGCAGCTGAGTCTAGTCCTGGTTCCCCCAGCAAGCGTAGCCACCAGACCAGGGAGAGCCACTGTGAGTGAGGCCCCCCACCGCACGCCATCTCCTGCTCAAGCTCCCTCCAGAGCCCATGGCTTCCACTGTCTCACATGGAAGTTGCTCAGAGGTTGCCTGATTAAAATAGATACCAATGCTGCCCCCTGGCCAGCTTCCTGAGGGTGCTGCTCCTGTGACTGCAGATTTACTGAGAGTGGCTCAGAGCTGTGGCTGCTAGTCATCAACCTTGCTACCTGGAGCTCTCCATGCCCTGAGCTAAGGCCACTCAACCCCACATGCCAGCCTCTTGGCTGAGGGAAGGGTGCTGAAGGGCTAAGCAGACCACGAAAGCCAAGTCCAGCTCTGAAGCTCCAGGGAGTCTTAGGAAGATCTGCCACTGCCTTACTGCTGCTACCTGAAGCTCCTCCACATGTGCATGTGGGACACTCTGCTCCCACCTGCAACTGCCACCAGCCAAAGCCTTCAGTGGGACCTACTTTAGTGCTACACCAGTGAAAACTGCTCGGCAAAAAGCACTACTACACCCCCCCCCCCCAAAAAAAAAAAAAAAAAAAAACATCGCAAGGATGGTAAGATAAGTAAGCCAGTGTTTTATTTCAGGTAAGAGTACTTGATAATTTTACACCTTGAAACTGACTAACAAATTTTGAATATTTCTTATAATATGGCTGAAAACATTACTTCATAAGAATTTAAAAACTTTTTTGCCTGTATGATGAATGACATTTTCCTGGAAATATATGACCTTCCTAAGGTATATCTGGCCTGTACCATTTTGGCATTTACCATAATAATTCACACAGCATTCAATCACTGGTTTAATAATAATAACAAATATGAGTCATTGTTGGGACTGATACAGGCTTTAAAAGTTAGCAATGAAAGCTTACCTAAAAAGATTCTTTCTCTGGAATCCACTAACCAGGATTTACAAGATAGTAATAAAGATATACAAAACACACTCCTTAGTTTAGAATCTGCTAACTTATTATAAGAACTTCAGTCCATTAATGATAAATGTATAGACAGATTTGATTTCTTTATAATAAATATGAATACTTAATGGATAGAACAATAACTCTCCAGGGTAAAGTTGTCACTACTCAAATACTTTATAAGGAAGAAAGATTGTCATTAACTGATAAAATAAAGTCTATGGAATCATGTGTTTCAGAGGAACATAAAAAGTTGCATGATTCCATGAGAAATCTGGAATCCCTTGCAAGAGCGGAGGTTCGCTCCCTAGAACAGATCCTAGGTGCTCGTTTGTAAGCCCTGGAAGAAACTCTCAGTAAAGATAACAAGGGACCTAATAAGCAGAAGGGCAAGACCATACAGGCCATAACATCTCCAGTTGGCTTTCATACAATGGCCTATCCTGTCATCATCCATGAGAGGCCAGCAGATAGATGATAGACACCCTGAGCCATATGTGGAATATACATTACAACCAATTTCTTTTTTTTTCTTTTTTTTTTGAATTTATTTTATTTTACAATATAATTCAACTTTACATATCAGCCATAGATTCCCCCGTTCTCCCCCCTCCCGCCTCGCCCCCCTCCCCCCGGCCCACCCCCCATTTCCATCTCCTCCAGGGCAAAGACTCCCCCGAGGATTGAGATCAACCTGGTGGACTCAGCCCAGGCAGGTCTAGTCCCCTCCTCCCAGGCTGAGCCAAGGGTCTCTACTAAGCCCCAGGTTTCAAACAGCCAATTCATGCACTGAGCACAGGACCCGGTCCAACTTCCTGGATGCCTCCCAAACAGATCAAGCCAATCAACTGTCTCACCCATTCAGAGGGCCTGATCCAGTTGGGGGCCTCTCAGCCATTGGTTCATAGTTCATGTGTTTCCATTTGTTTGGCCACTTGTCCCTGTATTCCGTCCATCCCTGGTCCCAACAAAGGATGACTGGACAGCTACTCACAACACCAGGGAGGCTACGTGGAAAACAGGACCCCAAGAAAGACACGGGGATCGCCCAGTGACAGAGAAATGGATGAGATCTACATGAACAGTCTGGACGTGAGTGGGGGTAATGAGGGGCGAGGGGCGAGGGAAAGAGAACTTGGGGGAGTGGGAGATCCCAAATGGATCAAGAACAGAGAGGGAACACAAGGAATGTTCATGGTAAATGAAGACCACATGAGAATAGGAAGAAGCAAAGTGCTAGAGAGGCCCAGAGAAATCCACAAAGATGCCCCCACAATAGACTGCTGGCAATAGTCGAGAAATGGCCCGATCTGACCTACCCTGGTGATAGGATGGCCAAACACCCTAATTGTCGTGCTAGAAACCCCATCCAGTGACAGAGGGAACTAGATGCAGATATCCACGGTCAGGCCCTGGGTGGAGCTCTGGGAGTCCAATTGGCAAGAAGGAGGAGGGTTTATGTAAGCAAGAGTTGTTGGGACCAGTGATGGATGGAATATAGGGACAAGTGGCCAAACGAATGGAAACACATGAACTGTGAACCAATGGCTGAGGGGCCCCCAACTGGATCAGGCCCTCTGAATGGGTGAGACAGTTGATTGGCTTGATCTGTTTAGGAGGCATACAGGCAGTTGGACTGGGTCCTGTGCTCAGTACATGAATTGGCTGTTTGAAACCTGGGGCTTAGTAGAGACCCTTGGCTCAGCCTGGGAGGAGGGGACTAGACCTGCCTGGGCTGAGTCCACCAGGTTGATCTCAATCCTCGGGGGAATCTTTGCCCTGGAGGAGATGGAAATGGGGGGTGGGCCAGAGGGAGGAGGGCGGGGCGGGAGGAGGGAGAACGGGGGAATCTATGGCTGATATGTAAAGTTGAATTATATTGTAAAATAAAATAAAATAAATTCAAAAAAAAATTCCAAAGAACTCAAAAAAATGAATATTTTGGCAGACTTCCATTAATGAACAAAGACGACAGCTTAGAATTTGAATTAATAGCATTGTTCTGGAGGGCCTGATAGACACAGGAGCAATTGTGAATATAATTACACCCAAATCATGGCATCCAAATTGGCCTCTTGAAGAGGTAGATATCTAATTTCTAGAGATTATTACCCTATCTCAGATAAAACAGAGTTCAAGATGGGTTGATTGCATAGGGCCAGAAGGACAGAGAGGAAGGCTGAAGCCATGTGTACCAAAAGTAGCAGTGAAATCTTTGGGGCCAAGAGCTGTTAACAACAGTGGAATATCCAAACTAAAATTCCTACCCTCTCAGAAGAGAAATACAGACCAATGTATGTTTCCAGGTATAATCATAACATGCTATAAAAAAACAGTCACCAACCATTCAGACTGTACATAAACAGAACACAACTGCTGTTAAACTCTCAGAAGTGCCAACAGTCTTACCTTTAAAATGGCTAACTAATAAAACTGTCTGTGTTGAACAATGGCCTTTGACAAAAGAGAAGCTACAAGCTTTAGACAAGCTGTTCAAAAGCAGTTAAATGCTCAACACATTGAAGAATCTACCAGCCCTTGGAATTCTCCTGTATTTGTTATTAAAAAAAAGTCTGGTAATTGGAGAATACTGACAGATCTGAGAGCTATTAATAAAGTAATTCAGCTTATGGGCTTCCTACAGAATTGGATGCCCTTGCCCTCTCTGCTACCCAAAGAATGGCCTATAATAGTTATTGACTTAAAAGACTGTTTCTTTACCATACCTTAACAAAAAAAAAGTGATAGAGAAAAATTTGCCTTCACAGGATCTAATTATAACAATTCGGAGCCAGTCAAGAGATATCAATGGAAGGTCCTCCCACAGGGAATGTTAAACAGCCCTACCCTGTGCCAATATTTTGTGTAAAAACCATTGGAGGTAATTCATATGAAGTTTCCACAATCCATAATTTATCATTATATGGATGATACCTTGTTAGCTGATCCAAAGTTAGGCACATTAGAAAGGATGTTTGAAGAAGTAAAAAAAAGTTTTGCTTCATTGGGAATGAAAATTGTTTCTGAAAAAATACAAAGAGGAGATTCTATTAATTACTTAGGATATAAGGTAGAGCTACAATTAATTAGACCCCAAAAGGTACAACTAAGGGGAGATCAATCGAAGACTCTTAATGATTTTCAAAAATTGTTAGGAAGCATTTCCTGCTTACAGGATATCATGGGAATACCCAAAGGTGGACTACAAAATTTGGCTTATACTCTAAAAGGGGACAAAGAATTAAATAGTCCAAGAGAATTATCAGCCAAAGCTGAGAAGGAATTGGCTCTAATAGAAAAGACAATATAAGAAGCACATGTGAATTGTGTGAATTCAGAACTTAAATGCATTCTGGTCATACTCCCCTCTAGACATTCCCCCACAGGTATTTTGATGCAGAGCAAAGATATTATATTGGAACTGATATTTCTACCATGTAAACCAAGTAAGAAGTTAAAGACTTATATGGACTAGATCTCTCTGATTTGATTCAAAATGAAAAATTAAGACTTCACCAGTTGTTAGGAATGGATCCAGCAGAAATTGTAGTGCCTTTAACTAATGAGGAAATTTCCTCGCTATAGAAAGATAATGAATACTGGCAGATAGCCTGTACTAACTTTTTGGGAGAGATTAACAACTGTTATCCCCAAAGCAAGAGAATAGAATTCATAAAGATGACTGAATGGGTCCTTCTGCACATTGTACGGCAAAAACCAAATTCTGGAGTCCTCACATTCTATACTGATGCAAATAAATCAGACAAAGCAGGATACAAGTCAGGAGACTTAAGTAAAGTAGTTCAGTGTCCATACAACTCTGCACAAAAGTAAAGAACTGTATGCCATTCTTATGGTACTGATGGACTTCACAGAACCCCTCAATATGACTCTCAATATGTAGCAAGAGTTATTTTACACATTGAAACTGCTGAATTTATTCCTGGTAATACAGAATTAACTTCATTATTCATACAATTGCAGGAAATCATCAGAAATAGGGAACATCATATATATATATATATATCAGGTCCCATGTGGGTCTGCCCATACACTAGCACAAGGTAGTGATGAGATTGATCAGTTACTAATAGGTAACATGCTAGAAGTCTCAGAATTTCATAAGAAACACCATGTAAATAGCAAAGGTTTGAATAAGGATTTCTTCATCATTTGGCAACAAGCCAAGGATATTGTAAAAAAAAAAGTCCTACTTGTTCCTTCTATAACTAAACACCATTACCTGCAGGGAGCAATCCAAAAGGTATACAAAGAAATGAAACTTGGCAGATGGATGTGTTTTCTTTTGCAGAATTTGGAAGATTAAAGTATGTACACCATACCATTGACACCTATTCAGTATTTCAGTGGGCAACTCCTATGAGTTCTGAAAAGGCTGATTCTGTGATTACACCCTATTAGAAGTTATGGCCATCATGAGAATACCTGCACAAATTAAGACATACAATGCCCCAGCATATGTCTCCAATAAAATGAGACAGTTTTTTGCTTATTACAATATAAAGCATGTTACAGGTATACCACACAATCCCATTGGCAAAGCAGTCATAGAAAGATCCAATCGAACTTCAAAGGATATGCTAAATAAACAGAAAGAGGTAACAACAACCCCTAGAAATAGATTTTATTATGCTTTATTAACCTTGAATTTTCTCAATGTTGATGAGAAAGGGACAACTGTAGAGAGACACTGGACAACAGACAAAACTTCTGAGCTAAATCAATCAGTTTATTTCAAAGATGTGTTGACCTCAGAACAGAAACCAGGATAGGTCCTATGTTGGGGAAGGGGTTTTGCTTTTGTTTCTTCAGGAGTAGGAAAGCTATGCGTAGATGTAACCTACCGCCTTATTAAATAAGAAACACAGAGCCAATGTAAAGGTGAAAGCCCAAGAGGTCAGAGCCAGAAGCTTACCCGCTTTCTGCTAGCTAGCTTCTTCCGCCAAGAGAGCTCTCCGAAAGGGAGCTACTTCCTGTGCGTCTGATTTATAAAGAGTTCTGGTTCTTCCTTCTCATTGGTTATAAACACAACTACGTGGCTGTCTCGTCACTGCCTCTCTGTCCAGACCTCCCACGTTTTCTATGGTTGGTATTGAGATCAAGGGCGTGTGTCTCCAATGCTGGCTGTATCCTTGAACACACAGAGATCTACCTAGCTCTGCTTACCAAGTGCTGGGATTAAAGGCGTGCACCACCACCGCCCTGGCTTTCGCTATGGCTTGCTAATAGCTCTGACCCCTAAGCAACTTTATTTATTAACATACAAATAAAATCACATTTCAGTACAAATAGAATACCACTATATTTCCCCTTTCTAATTTAATAAAAAAAAAAAGAAAGTTGTAACTAATATAAGAAAAACTATATACAAAAGTACAATAACTATATACAATATATACAAGTGATGAAAACCTAAACAATGTCTAGTCCATTTGTATTTGACAAATTCAGAGAAAATAATTCCATTGCTTATCCTATTTTGGTAAGTTCAAAATGTACCTAATTCCTTTCTATCCTAACTAATCTTCAACTATAATTAATTAATCTTCAGCTATGACTAATTAAACTTCGACTATAACTAACTAATCTTCAACTCTCTCAGAGACCCAAGAAGGAAATAATATTACCTAACAAAAATAAAAACAGGAAGTGCATGTAAGCAGCTTCCAAAAAAATTGTGAGTTGACAGAAACAGCCAGCCGCCTGGACAGTCACCTGAGGTTTCTCCGCAGTGTTGGGGCATCATCTTCAGCCTATAGGCTTAGCGTATCTGACAGACTCATTTGTGAAGTAGGATGTACACAAGTTCAACAGTTCAACCTCACCTTGGGTGAGAGCAGTAAATACCTGAATTCCACTAGTGTCATGTCCTGATTCAGGATTTTAAACTCTGGAAATTGTTGATGGTTTTTTAATTCAGCTGTCCATTCTTCTTGACTGTGTATGTATGGCTTCATCTCAGCATCCCGTTCTTCTCCACATCCCTCTATTAAATGACAGTCTGCTATTGAGAGGCGTGAGCTTAGTTACTCTTCAAGAATAACTGTTTCAGCTGCTGTTCCATTGCACATCAGAAGCCATCGGCCCACTGCCTGTTCAGCTGCCTTCGAAGGAAAGGGCACTGTACCTTTTCCGGATTGCAAAGGCCACTTCAGGGATGGTGCCATATTGTCCTGGCCTCAGGAGATGCCTTTTGATAAAGCCATAACCACACTTACTTTGGCAAGAATCAGTAGTCCTTTGTTTCACATCTGTCCATTTTGTCCTGTTGTCAGCAGTAGATTTGAGGATACTTTGTTGTCCAGTGGCTAACATTTGCCACA
>CABHPP010116615.1:0-48308 GCA_902168425.1 Peromyscus attwateri | reverse complement strand
AAGAGGCCCAAATTTGCTGGCTTTAACTTAGTTATAGTTCATCCAATAAGAAGCCCATCAAAAATTAGCAATGGGAAATGGTGAATCCAAATATGTTTAGTAACCCAATTGTATTCCTGCAAGGCTGCAGTCTTAGTTCCTGTTCTGTTGCTGTGAAGAGAAACCAGGACCAAGGAAATTTATAGAAGAAAGCATTTATTTGGGGACTAATTTATAGTTTCAAAGGGTTTGTCAATGACCATGATGATGGAGAGCCTAGTGGCAGACAGGTAAGCAGACAAGCATTGAGCTGGAGCAGTAGTTAAGAGCTTATACCCTGTTCCAAAGGCAACAGGCAGAGAGAGAGAGAGAGAGAGAGAGAGAGAGAGAGAGAGAGAGAGAGAAACAGAGAAAAAGTGAGAGAGAGAGAGAGACTGGGCCTGGCATAGGCTTTTAAAACCTCAAAGCCAATCCCCATTGACACACCTTTTCGAACAAGACCACACCTCCTAATCCTTCCCAAATAGTTCTACTTTCTTGGACCAAGCATTCAACATATGCACCTATTGGGCCATTGTTGTCCAAACCACCACAGTTGCCTTATACTGGCTCTGTCCCTGGAAACCACTTCTCTCTTCAAAAATATCCATTTATAAGTACATCTCTGTTCCCACCTTGTCTTTCTGGCCTAGATGAGTAAGACTGAGAACCTACTAAGCAAGAACACTGCATTCTCTACTGTGGCTCCCTGAACCCCATATTTATAAGTGAGACCTCTTCAATTGACTCCTTTTTTTAAATGTTGTGGTACTGGATATTGAACCCAGGCCTTCACACATGCTAGGCAAACACTCTATCACTGTACTACAAACCCAGGTCTTTTTCTGTTTTTTGAAATAGTACCTTGCCAAGTTGACCAGGCTTGATTTGTTCTCTCTGTGTTGCCAGACTGAGCTTGAACAGGCGACTCTCCTGCCTTAACCTCCTAAATAGGTAGGCTTCCAGGCCTCCACAACCAAGTCCAGCTCAAAAATCCCTCTTTTTCCTTACTTGTTTGTTTGTTTGTTTGTTTGTTTCTTCTTCCTTCCTACAAGTTCCCTAATAATGTTAATACAGGCAGCGCCTGGATCTGCTTCTCCCCAGCCACTCTCAGGTGTCTGTAGAAGAAGACAAATTGCATATTTAGCAGGACAGAGGAATGATTCCCACCTGAAGAAGTAACTGAGACTTGAAAAAATGCTGATGAGTCTGAACACATCTCCTTTTCCCCTCTTTGAGTTATCATCGTTCTTTTAAGTATAATTGGCTAAAGTAGTGTTCAGGGACTTCTGAAGTTGTTGGGAGAGATGGTGCCTCCCTTAAACTAATAATAGAATTACCTAATGGGGGACATAAATCTCCATTGTGAATACTGATGCTTTGTCTTTAAGGACGAGGTGTGTTACAGCTCGGGCCTGGACCTTATTGTTCTTATATATGTGTCAAGTGAATGATGTTAACAGGCAGTTTTCCTCCCTTTGTATGTACTATGCAATAAAAGTTAAGGTGTTCCTAAGAGGATTTTACATGTCTGCCCCAACAGAGTCTGTAGCTGTTCTTTAGAATTAAGAGAGCTCACTCCGGGACTCCCTGCCTCTTAAATTGCTAAATTGTTAACAGAAAGTAGTATTTTGTTAGGAAGACTCAGGAAGGACTCTGATTCAGAAAATAATATGCTAGAACCAGACTCTGGGCTACCAGCTTCCAGATAGTTTAAGGAATTTAGTTATTTATTAGAACACTATTTTTTTATTCTTGTGAATTATTTGATACTTCTATTTGTTGTGCTTGACATAAGTGCCTTACTTACCATATATCTTCAGAAAGTGCAAATACACAAAGAAGCTTAATTATCCCACAGAACTCCTCTAGTCCTGTGGAATTGCCAGCTGCCAGTAGAAATAAGGGTTTGAAAACAATACACACAGTGGGTGCATCAGATTTTCCTGCTTACCATGTTGCCCAGAATCAGAATGTCCAGGTAAGAAGCAAGAACTGCAACCAACCAGAATAAACCAAATGTAAAAACTCATTAAAATGTTATAATGAGAGGCGTGCCAGTATGTAGACGTAGAAGGTGGCTACCTTCTACTGCAATGGTGAAAGGAGGTACTGGTGAGGAGGAGCTAACCAAGTCATGGCAAGACTAGGTTAAGTGTTTTGCCAATTCTCAGGTCACTGGTACAAATTGCTATTAACTCTAAAAGCTTGCAGAATTACCTAAGGCCCCTGGCTCGTGCATGGCTCAGAATCTGAACAAAATATTCCCTTTAAAAGAAGTTGACTGTGCAAATGTTTAGTTTATATGATAAGAGTGGAATAAGAAACAAGAATGCTAACAAGCCCATTTCAGACCTACACACACACACACACACACACACACACACACACACACACACACACTTCTACGACCAAATCTCTGTTTATGCCAATCATTTCCTTTTTAGCCATTCTTATCCTTCCATTAAACTCAGATTTTATTGATAGCACCTAAGAATCACCCTTCCTTCTATTCTATCCTGTCCCCTCGGGCCTTTGGGCAAAGAATAAGAAAGGAGATGTTCAAGGATGGGCAGGTGTCTCTGAGGAGTAAGGGCCCGTCATAGGATGCTCATCCATTGATCTCTTCTCCTTCACCTTCCTTCTAGGAGGCTCTTGTGACCTTTTGCCTCTGATGCTGGATTCCTCCCATGCTGAGGAAGTATCCTTCAGAGGAGCACCTGGCAGAGGTGCTTTTGAGTCTGCTTCTGGCTCTGTCTTCTCCCGATCCTCATTCAATGGTCTCCTGGCAGAAGAACTTACAGCTCAGCAGTCTGAGTTCATCCTCAGAGATGAGTATAGACATAGATACAGACACAGTAAAGAGCCACAGTGTTGCTTGGCACAAACAGGAGACATTGAGTCTTTTTGGAATTCTATGTTAATTAACATGTTGAACATATTTATTGGGTATCAGTATGTGTGGGGCATACACAAATTAGGATAGTTAGAATTTCTGTCTCCTTAGTCCAGTGGTTCTCCATCTGTGGGTCATGACCCCTTTGAGGGTTGAACAGCCCTTTCACAGGGGTTGGATATCAAATATCCTGAATATCAGATATTTACTTCACAATTCTTAAAAGTATCAAAATTACAGTTATAAAGTTGCAATGAAAATAATTTTATGGTTCAGGGTCACCACATGAGGAACTGTACTCAAGGGTTGCAGTATTAGGAAAGTTGAGAACCACTGCCTTAGACATTTGGCATCTCTTTATATTTGCCGCCTCAAATGGCCTCTCTTCTAATCATTCATTAAATATGTAATTTTTATAAATTGTGATCACCCTGCTATGCTGTAGAAGACTACATGTCCAGACTATATTTTGGTGCCCATAATCCAAATCTTAATTCTCTCTTCGCTACCCTTCCTAGCTCCTAGTAATCACTTTTCTGTTTCCTGGGTGGCATTAGCTGTGCATATCTGTGCATAAAAGTGAAAACACACATCATCTGTCTGTCTGTGCCTGGCTCATTTCACTTAATAAACCTCTGGCAGATAACTCAGTTGATTCCATTTCTTAGCTATTGGAAATGGTGTGAAGGTATCTTTGCCATATTAATCATTCCTTTGGTTGTATACCCAGAAGTGGGATGTCTAGATCACACAGCTGTTCTATTTTTACTTTTTTGAAGAACATTTGCTCTGTTTTGTAATGCTAAGAGTTAGGAAGACAGTGTAGTAGTATAGAGCTTTCATAGCTTGCTAGACCCCAGGTACAGTCCCCAGAACCATAAGAGGAAATAGATGAGTAGGTGTTCTTCCACCAGCTGTAAGGGAGCCCCTTCCTCTGCACCCTTTTGACATCTCTGATTTTTCACTTTGGGGACAGTAACCATTCTGACTGGGGTGGGTTCATATTTCATCATGATTTTGAATTGAATTTCCATGGTGATTAGATAAGGAAACCATTTCAGGGTGTCAATATAAGCAATAATTTTCAGTATCAATAGCCTAGACAACAAAAGCAAAGCCAAACAAACAGGATTGTGTTAAACTAAGAAGCTTCTTAAGCAAAGAAAACCACCATGATGATGAAGAAACAACATTCAGAATGAAAAATGAGAATAGCAACCAAGTCATCAATGCTGCAAATATCTAGAATAAAGCACACAGTAGAAAAAAAGGAAATAATCTGATTTGTTGAATGAACAAATGATCTGAGCAGGTGTTTCTCAAAAGAAAATACTTATGAGGGCCTAACAAATTTATGAAAAATCATAAGTGTGGTAGTTTGATTGAGACATCCCCCATACTCTCAGGCATCTGAACATTTGACCCCTGGTTCCTAGCACTATTTGAAGAGGTTTAGGATGTGTGGCCTTGCTGGAGGAAGTATGTCATGGGAGGTAGATTTTGAGAGCTTAAAGACCATTTCCAGGACTCTCTACTCCATTTCCTGTTGGTGGTTCAAAGTGTAAACTATCAGCTGTTCCTGCCACCATGCCTGATGCTTGTGGCAAATGCTTCCCTGCCATGATAGTGATGGACTCTCATCCCTCTGGAACCATAAGTCGAATAAATCCTTCCCCTCTATAAGTTGCCTTGGTCAGGGTGTTTTATCATAGCAATAGGAAAGTAATACAATCAGTGTCATCAATCACCAGAGAATTGCAAACTATCACTGTCTGGAGGACCGGCCTTCAGCAGCACAGGGCTCAAAGAGAGATCCACAGTGTCGGCACATACTAGACTTTTCTATCTGAGGGGTTTAGGGAAAAAGACACACACTCTCAATGGTTTCCTTCTTAATTCTTTATTTTTTCCCTGTTCTTCTGTATTCTTTCTGTGTTCTTTCTACTGTACACTTTTTTTCTACAGCTTATATAACCAAACAAAGTTTTTCAGGCAATATAACATAAATTACAGTGTGGTTACATTTGATTTTTCAAGTGAATGATTAAAATGAATACAGGTAAAAACATGTTTTTCATCTCCCTTAGATGGTTAAACATTTACAGGTGAAAAACAAAGTATCCCAAGAACTCACGTACATTCATACCCAAGCAACTTGTTATAGATTAACCATGTGGGCAAGCAAAGTATTCTTCTCAGTCAGGACTTTTCCTGGCAGGCTGCAGTTTACAGTTACAAAGAAAGGGCCAATTACTTTATTACTTATCTTGAAAGGTAATCTTATAAGGAATCTTAAAGAAATCACAAACCTAAACTTTTATATATGAAAAAGAATCAGCCAGCTCTACTTTAAATCTTTGGGGTACATACTCACTCATCAATAGTTGCTTATATCAGGAGATGGAGGGCAAAATGGGCACAAGGAATTAATCATCACCTTTGATCACCTACCAAACCTAGCAAGGAACATACATCAGCCAACAACAATTGGGCTATATTATATTTTTGACCCTAACCCAATGAATCTATAACTCAATGTATCTTTATGAACTTTAGATTGTTTTCTGGAGTTTTTCATCTCAAAGATATTATCAAAATATCTGATCTAATCTAAAGTTATTTTAAGGCTTTGTTTCAGCTAATAATACACACCAAAACCTGTTACTGCACCATTCAGCATTAAGAAAATTAGAACCAGCCTGGCTCCTTAACATTAACCTGAACTTAGATCTATGCAGCTCCTTAGGTGAAACTCATAGGCACTAGCTGTGTGACATTTTCTTGTATTTATATTTATTCATCAAATCTCTGTATAAACTAACATTATTATTATCAATTAGACAGTGCAGTTTAGGAAGGAATCATCTTCATAATAATCCACAGGTAAACATGCCCAGTAGAATGGAATGTTTCCATGAGATAAACACACTACATTACAGGCAGTGGGGATCTGTCCACACCCATTTACACCATGCCAGATACCAGAGGAAGATGGCAGTGGCAAACATGTAAAGGCACAGCAGAAGCAGAAGACATTCTGGGGTCTGGGGTCTCAGGTCCTTACCTATCCAAGATTCACCCATCAGAGATTTTCCTCCTGGTGGGTTGACACCTTGAACTTCAATTGCTACCTGCTGCTCCTCTGACATGACTATCAGCAGCAAACCAAGGCACTGTGCCTTACTTAGTGTCTGCCATAGATGACTTCATGAAGTCATTTCTATGCCCCATCCACTAAAAGCTATCAGGAATACATATATACCCAAAGTCAAGTTGACTGACCCTACAGCAAGAAGGGGAACTTAACAGAGGGGTCATGAGGCCACTGAGAGGGAAAAATAGAAGAAAGTGAACTCACTGAGACTGGGGAGCTAGAGTTAAAATGTACACAGTATAAAGTGGCCAGAATCTGTACACTATGGAGGTGTTAGAACAATCATGTCAAGACAAAAGTCCCAGCATTGAGAAAGTGAAGTGGACATAAAGTCCCACCTCTAGCCAAGAAGCTATTCCCAACTGGTGTGGACTGGCAAAGGGAAATCAGTTTTCTCCTATGAAGTGTCACTGTGCATATCATCCTGACTCTAGGGTAGGTACATGCCCAGGAATAGTTGGCCAATAAAAAACAGACTCCATGGTTTTTTGTGTGTTTTTGTTATGTTGTGTCTTATTGATTTTCATGGGTGTGTGTGTGTGTGTGTGTGTGTGTGTGTGTGTATGTATGTCTTTTAATATTTATTTTTTATGTTTTTGTTGGTTTTTGAAAGAAAGAAAGAAAGAAAGAAAGAAAGAAAGAAAGAAAGAAAGAAAGAAAGAAAGAAAGAAAGGAGGGTCAAAGAACATGAAGTTGGATGGGATGGGCAGGGCAGTGGTGAGGATCTAGGAGAAGTTGGGGAAGGGGAGATAACATGATCCAAATACACTGTATGAAAAAAAATTTAAAGAATTATTGTGACAAGTGTCAAAATGTCCATACTCATGTTCAAATTAGCATTATACACAGTAACCAAAATATGTAAGCAGCCCAAATGACCATCAACAAATGAATGGGTAAATAAAATAAGCTGAATGCATCAGATGGAATGTTGTATAGCTAAAGAGGACATTCTGACATGTCTACAACATAAGTGAAATGTGGCACTCAGAAGAATACAAACACTGCATGATTCCACTTAAAGGCACAAGTAAACTTGAAAAGACAAGAAGTAGAATGTAAGGTGCCAAGGGCTGGGAGAGAGTGAGAGGGAAGGTCATTGTTTAATAAGTACAGAGTTTCAATTTTGCAAAGCAAATACAGTTCTAGAATAGATGGTGTCAACAGTCACAATGTGGATGCATTTAATGCATTGAAATAGTGTAAATGACAGAACCTGGGACTTGGCTCAGTGAGAGAAAGTACTTGCTTGCAAGGATAAGGATCTGGTTTTCAATCCCTAGCACCCACCTAAAAAGTCAGGCATGGTTCCATGTACCTGTAACCCCAACATTGGGGGTTGGAGATAAATCCTGAGAGCTCAATGGCCAGCCAACCTAGCCAAAATGGTGAGCTACTAGTTCAGTAGTGACTTTGATTCAAGGCAATAAGGCAGACAGCCATAGAGGAAGACACCCAATGTCCTGCTCTGACCTCTGCATACACATGGGTAAATACTAAATACATTTTACCTCGATTGTTTATAAAGGCATGTGGTGTTACTATTAGCTAGTCTGAAGGCATGTGGAAAACACTGCTGTGAATGAGCTGGTTAGCATGGGCTCCACTTCCTACTGCATGCTAGGGCTTCACACCAGCCTTACTCCCAAGATACGATTTCTGTTTCAATGCTCAGTTTCCCCATTTCAGCTTGTTAGCAATGCTGCTTTTGACTCTCATCTCATCTGTTCACTTGCTTGTTCTTTGTACTGCTGGTATAAAGCAGTGATTGGGATTCTAACCCAGGGCAGCAAGCATTCCAAACTGAGGCTTTCCATCATAGGAGTCCCCTAAAGCTTAAAGTAGGTCTCTGAAATCTATATAACCTGTTGTCTTTAGTCCATTAAAAAATATAATTCTACATTGACTGTTCCAAATACCCAGTCACACATGATGCTTCCTGATTTCCCAGGGCCTCACAGATTAGAAGACAAAACACATAAAGCAGTTGCCTATGTCCTAAGTGATCATATGACTAAGCAAAGTGTCTATACAATTGTGATACTCCTTGCTTACATTTGATTAGAATCCCAGAACAAGAAATATAATCTACTTTGTAAAATACTAGAAATGAAATACAATTCAAAATTAAGATGGAAAGATTGCTACAAAATTTAATGCATTTACTTAGGTTTCTCTGAAGCATAAACTGTGGTGTTAGAATCTTTCCTAAGTCCTGTGGTTTGGAAGACTCCCCCAGAGGCCTACCTATTAAAGACTTGGCCCCTCTTCTGCAGCACTATGGGAAGGAGGCAGACCCTTTAAGAGACAGAGCCTAGTGAAAGGAAGTTAGGTAACTGCAGGTATGCCTTGGGGTGAGGAGGTTTACTGGGATCCTGGCCACTCCTATGTCTCTCTTTGCTTTCTGGCTGCCATGAGTTAAACCAGCCTCCTCTGTCACATTCTCCCTGCTACTCTGTGCCACCCAGGCCCAAAGCAAGGGGTCTCAGTGACCACGATCTGAAGGCACAAGCCAAAGCACATTCTTCCTCTTACATTGTCTCTCTGGGATATTTTGTCACAGTTATGAAAAGCTGACCTGAATACTAAGAGGAGATCTCAATGAAGCAGAGAAAGGAAGCAAAATGATCTGTAATATATGCACCATAATTTAAAGCAGGAGTCAGCATGCTTTTTCTTAAAAAGGCCAGGTAATAAACAACTTAGCTTTGTAGGTCATAAGCAGCCAAAAATAATATACAAACAGATGAGTGTGGCTATATGACAATAAAACCTCAGAGATGAACATTGAAATTTGAGTTTAATGTAATTTTCACAGGCCATAAAATATTGTTCACTTTACGGGGCTAGAAGGATGGCTCAGAGGTTAAGAGCACTGGCAGCTCTTCCAGAGGTCCTGAGTTCAATTCTCAGCAACCACATGGTGGCTCACAACCATCTGTAATGAAATATGGTGCCCTCTTCTGGCCTGCAGGCATATATGCAGGCAGAACACTATACATCATAAATAAATTTAAAAACAAAAAAAAAATATTGTTCACTTTAATTCTTTCCAACTATTTCAAAATACAAAAGCCATTCTTATCTCACAGCCTGAGGAAACCCAAATGGCCAAATGGCCAAATGGCCAAATCTGGTTTGCAGCTCTAATTATCTGCCTCTTGCTTTATATTTTTTAATTTTATTTTTGGAGACAGAGTCTCATGTATCATAGACTGGCCTTGAACTTCCTATGCAGCCAAGGCTGACTTTGAATTTTCTATATAACTGTGGCTGGCCTTGAACTTCTAATTCCCTCAAGTGATGAGATTATAGGTGTGCATCACTGTGTTTAATTTATGTGGTACTGAGAATTAATACCAGGACTTCCTGCATGTTCAACAAGCACTCTATAAACTGAGCTACATGCCTAACCCCAATTCCTGCCTTAGAAAACTGATTTCTCAAAGTTCAGTCCACAGTCCACCAACCATGCAGCATCTGTAAGAAATACAGAAGGAAGAATCAGTGGGGTGCCGCCCACGTTTTACTTTAAGAAGCACTGGTGTAAAGTCTACATAGACTCAGCGGTCAGACTGTGATCAATCTAGGTACTGTACCTAGACAGAGAGGTGACCTGGGAAAATCTGAGCCTCTCTGTGCCTCCATTTCCCCATATGCATTATCTCCCTCAAGCATCTTATGAAAATCCACACTCATTCAAGCACACGTACATCACTGAAGTCAAGAGTTGTTATCATTACAAAACTTAGGTGGTTTTCATACCCATCCTCTGAAACAAGCAATATATTTACTAAAATAGTAGAGAAAAAGGAGAAACTCATCCAGGATTACATGTCAGTCTTGAAAGAAAGGAAAAGTTCAAGTTCAAGTGGACAAAGTCCCCCAGGCCCCAAGTCATCACCACAAGATATCCTTCTAAAGACCTGCTCTCTCTCTAGCCCCCTTTTAGCTCATGAACCCTTCAATATCCCCTAAGAATACCTGTCACACAGGAATCTCCAAGAATCTGTACCCCAATTTGTTCTTTAATTCCATGAAATTTATCTTCCATTAAGATGCATATTGTTTTTTACTGCTTCTCTTTCTAGTTATAGATTGTAAATTTTCCTTCTGCTGAGTCTGGGAGCTGACTGACTATTTTTCATTGTATTTGTAAGGCTCAGGGAAAAAAGAGGGAGACCATTCCTTTATTTGAGAATTCTGACATTTATTAGCATAATAAAACTCTCAAGATGAAATTGCAGTTTTCCAGACAGTAATTTCATTTGCAGGACAACTTACAAGGAATTTATTTGAAAGCCAGGTAAAATCTAAAATATACGAGACGTGCAGAAAGTGCAGGCCCCAAATAAAATGAAATAATGCGTTAGAGATGGAAAATTCAGCTGTTATCTCTCGCATATTAATTAGCAGTCGACAGGAACCACAGCCAGGATGTCAGGTTTTCAACCCATCCTGGACTCCTTTCAAAGCTGCTCTTGGAACTTTCTTCCAGTGTGGGGGAAATCATCTCGTGGAATCCCCTGACACAGCACTACTTGGCAGGACGCTGCCACTGTGTGGTTGTGGATAGCAAGGTCTTTCATTTGGACAGAGGTACCCTATTTGTCACTTAATTGATCAGCCAGAAGAAACTAATGATGACCACACAAAAAATCCTCTTCCCAGTTACACAGAGGTTTAGTGAGATTCGGTGACCTGAACAACTTCACACAGCTGATACATAGCCAAGTCAGTCAGAACAAAAGTGGGTCTTCTGAGTAGAAATAACATAATCGGGATAGCACTTGGCTATGGTCTGAGAGTACCATAGAGTTCAGAAAGCAGGGTCTCTCCACCATCACTTCATTTCATTCATGCCATGGTGCAGGCTGACTGCAGGGAAGCTATGGAACTGACACATAAAATCATATTACTGAACAGATTGGGGCCGGTTAAAGGTGTCACACACATGTCATCCCATCACACAAGAGGCTAACATAGGAAGATCATGAATTCAGGACCAGACCTGAGCTATGTAATCATTTCCAAGCCACTTGAGCTACCTGGTAAGACCCTGACTCAAGGCACAAAAAGTAAAATACATATTTGTATGGTAGGTACTTACTTTTGGTTCCCAAAAGGTAAAAACTAAGTAAAATAGCTACTGGGATCAGGGGTAGCATCCCAGAACAGCATCCCAGAGAGGTAAGAGGCAGAGAATGAGTGACAGCAGGGGTGTCGGTGGACCTGGCTACTCTGTCTTGCATGACTGTCTTCCCAGAGACCACATCAAGAGCTGACTTTGAGAACAGTCCCTCCAGGGGGATGAAGGAAGAAGACGAGATTGACCAACCTGAGCATTAACCCAAGGTTCACTGCAGCAACAGGGGGTAAATAAATGGTAACCTTTTGTTTTGTTTTGTTTTGTTTTCACAAAAAGGGGGAGGTGAAGCCGGGCGGTGGTGGCGCACGCCCTTAATCCCAGCACTTGGGAGGCAGAGGCAGGTAGATCTTTGTGAGTTCAAGGCCAGCCTGGTCTACAAAGGGAGATCCAGGAAAGGTGCAAAGCTACACAGAGATACCATGTCTCAAAAAATAAAAAAGGGGGGGGAGGTGGTTAAAAAAAAAGGGGGGGACACAACCATAGTGGTACACACTTACAATCCCAGCAGATGGGAACGGAGACAGGAAGACTGGGAGTTCAACATGGTGAGTTTGGGGTCATGATGCATTACATGAGATCCTATCTCAAAACAAAACAAAACAAAACAAAACACAACACAACACAAGGGTGATGAAGGACAACTGGAGTGATTAGACTGAGATATTCTGAGTCCACTGATGAAGAAGCCTAGAAAATTTGGGCCAGTGTGTCATAAAGATGCTATGATGTACTAAAAATGTTTTCTTACCCCAAAATTCAATCTCAATCTCATCAAGCCAAGAAAAATGAAACAGAGTCAACATAAAAATACCAGCAGGAAACAAGACAAATCTGGAACACAGGTTATTTTGCAGAACTGCCCAATTTATACAATAAATCATGGGCCCAGTAAGGGAAAAGGGGTGTTATCTGAGACTTAAGAGAATACCACATGCTACATGTAAGTCTTGCTCAGATTGTAAGAGAAGAAACTATAAAAGAGGCCTTCTGGTCTTAGCCCTTACTGAAGAAGTACTGGGAGTTGACAGTTGCTGGGAAAGATAGTCCCTCTTCTTTGAAGATGTGGGCCCTAGTAGGATTTCCATTGTACAATGAAAGGCTACACCCATGTACATATGGGCAGCACTAATTGCACTTAGTGAGTTATTTTTTTTAATTACAAGATTTTGGGAACATACTGGGGTGGATACCGGGGGAGGATGGGGGAAGGTGGGCAGTAAATATTATCAACTTATCAAGTTTGTACAACTTATCATTGTACAGATGTATGAAATTCTCAAGAATAAAGAAAAACTGTTTAAAGGATAAATAAATAAATGCCCCCTAAAAACCATGCGTGGCCGAGTGTCATCAGCATATGTACAAGTGAGGCCGAAGAATACAGTGAATGAACAAAAGCAGAGTCAGTCACACACACACTGGCTGCAGTGATAGGCATGGGGTGGGTGATGGCACAAGCGGCCAAAGATGAGAGAAAGAGAAGAGCCAAGGGATTGAGTGGAGAACAAGAGACACCTGACACAACTCTCCAAGCAGGAGAAACACTCCTTGGTGTTTGCAGAGTCCATCTCTCCTTTTGGTGCAATCCAAACCCAGTGCTACAAGGTTATGATTTCAGTGAATTTTGGAGTGTGAATTAGAACCCAAACTTTCCAGATTTCTGAACCTGTAGTTCTGCTGTCACATCTGCTATCTGCTTGTCTGTGGCCATAAGGGAACATTCATAAGAGATTATGCTTAAATTATATACCATTCTTGAGAGTTACTGAGTTCTTGGGAGCTTACTCTCATTATATGAAGAACACGTTCAGATTAAGGAGACAGAAGAATTAAAGTGAAAACAGAGCTAACCCTTTAAATGAGAGCATCCTAGTCAGCCAATGCCTCATCAAGTATCAAAAACCCATCCTTGAATTTATAATCTATACCAGATCTTGTGCATATTCACATGAAATCACTACCTCAAAATTGCAAAACCGGAGCCAAGATATGAGATAAGGTAGAAGTGATTTAACAAGAAGATAGCACAGAGTCAGTCTCCTGTTCCGAGCTTAAAAACCTTAGGTAATTCTCATGATAGTATCAACAAGCTCATGAATACTAGGACAGACGCAATATCTGTGTCTTCCATGTAAGTTAGTCACAAGGGTGCTTGTGATGGCTGTGGCTTTATGAAGTGGTATAGAAAATAATTTGCTAGAAACCATTGCACATTGGTGTTGGGCGTTTTTTCAGAAGAGCATTCACTCAACAAACAAACCTATATTAAATGTAAAGTTCGGCACTGGAATTGCTTTGGGTTACTAAAACATGATTCATTCACTCTAGAAGTTTGGCTTAGAACAGCCATGACAGACAGGCCTCCAGGAGCATCGGTTATTTCGGGTTTCTGTCTTGAGCTTTGGAATAGGGCCAGTCTCACAAATGTAGTCATATTTTGTAACATTCTGGAGACTCACAAATACCACTGTTCATCTGAAGAATGATGGATCTTCTAGAAGGCCATGAGGCTTTGAGTGGGGATAATCTTTTTTTTTTTTTTTTTTTTTTTTTTTTTTTAGAGATCTGAGTGATTTTGCTTTTATTTCCTTCATGTTAAGCCAATCATGAAATTTCACAATGATTTCTGGGGTGGGGCAGAAGGAAAGTGTATTCAGAATGATGGAGGCCCTGGCCTGGTTGGCCCAAGAAGGTGCAAGCAGGGGAGGCCTCACTGGGGAAGCTGGAGGAGCACCGACTGCCCGGCTGGCAGGTAGGTGATGTTCCGAGAGCGGGAGAGCTGGTAAGCAATGTCCTCAGCAGCCTCCGGCTTGCGCAGCTCGATCAGGCCATCACCTGCGGTGGCCAGTGAGTTGGTGATCAGTCAGCTCGGCTGCCTTGGAGTCACCCTCAGCAGAGATGATGGCTGCCTTCTGCTGCTCAGCCTTTTCCACCACAAATCTGGCCCTCTCCGCTTCCTGCTGAGCCACCTGTTTGGCTTTCACTGCCTCTGTGAACTCCTTCCCGAAGGTCAGATGTGTCAGGGACACGTCATCCAGGATGAGCCCAAACGTTGCTGCTCTCTCTGTGAGGTCATCGCTCACCTGCCTCGAGACCAGCTCTCGCTGGGTGATCAATTCTCCAGCATCAACGCGAGCCACTACTTACTTGAGGATCTCTGTGGTGATGGATGGCAGCACCCGCTCATCATAGTCCTCACCAATGCTGGTGTAGATACGAGGAAGCTGGCTGGCCACCGGCCGGAAGAGGATGCGTAGTGTGATGTTGACATTCTGCAAATCTTTGCTACCAGTGATGACTGGTACATTCGGGGTCGCGAGCGGCAGTCAAAGATAATGGGTTTCTGTACCCAAGGGATGAGAAAGTGAGTCCCTTCCCCTACCACAATGTCCTGTACTCCACAGAATCGGTCAAAGATGACAGCTCTGTGCCCAGCATCCACATTATATAAGGCAAAGTTCACCACGCCTCCTGCAACTGCTAGGGTAAGGCCGAACTTTCCGATGGACTCAAACACTTTGGCAGCCATGATTCCTTCTGGTGCACCCACTCACACCTGCTTCCACTCTGACCTCCACATGAATTCCCCCGAGTGGGGATATTCTTAAGCTCAGTTCAAGATCAGGATATTCAAAGGAGTCCAAAGAGGAGGAGGAAAACATCATTCAAACAACAGGTGATAGTCTGGTGGGCTATCCCTCTGTCCGCAGGGTTCCTGCAGCAACTCTCCCCCTGAAACAGTGATTATTTCCTCCTAAAGGGAAAAAAAGAAGAAAGGAAATCCAA
This sequence comes from Peromyscus attwateri, assembly GCA_902168425.1. Classification (NCBI taxonomy): domain Eukaryota; kingdom Metazoa; phylum Chordata; class Mammalia; order Rodentia; family Cricetidae; genus Peromyscus; species Peromyscus attwateri. Next base: position 33,305 of record CABHPP010116615.1, on the reverse strand, counting down.
TTAGGAGCAAGAAGAGATATAAATATTCATGGGGAATCAGGTAGAGAACTAGAGACAGAAAGACTAAGGCCATGCATCTACCTTCCCTCATTCAACTTTCCAGAAATAAAAGGAGAAATCTTTTAAGAAGAAATGCATCAGTGCTATATGAGAAAACAAGAAGGAAGACCACCAACAAGTAAAACTGTAAAATAATTGTTGAAAAAAATAGATTGTCTGAGAAGAAATGCAAGACAGATTGGGGACACAACTCCAATAAATGTTTGCCCCCATTTTTGGTGAAACTGAGCAGACCCAAAGTACAGACATTTCCATACTCTTCAAAGAGCTACTCATTGTTGGCCCCAAGCCTATAGCAGAAGACACTGGATTTAGAAAGCAGAAATTGTCTACTCACTGATAAACTTGAGATTGAAAGTTGAAAGACTGTCTCATTCTTGAAGCACTTAATGACCAACTCAACTATAACAGAAAAATGCCAAACTCAATAGTTCAACAGATTTCTAAGAAAATGCCAAGCTTATAAAGGAAACAGAAGGAAGCTTTAAGAGATCTACATTATCTTTCTCAACAGAATAAGTCATCCATGAAACAAGAGTGGGCTGTTATTAAGAAAAAAATGAGCATGCAATTGAAAAACATGGCTGTTTAAATTAAAAATATTTTCCCCAGAATAGATATAACTAAAGAGCAATTTGGTAGATACAGGAATTGTAATATCAAGAAAAAGATACCTATAATAGAAAATGGACTGTGACTAAGAAAGGAGAATTTACAAGTGACTAACAGGAAGTAGCCATTAAGTATATGAAAAGACACCTCAGCATCAGTGGCCATGAAAGAAATGCAAACTAGACCAAAGTGAGCTATAGTGTCTGCCCATGGGATGGAAGAAACAGCCTCATACAGCTCTAGCAGGAACATGCATTGGTGCCATGTTTTTGGATGGCAAGCTGGCAGGTCTTCTTTAATTAAAATGTGCATACTTTTCTTTCCAGCAATTTCAGTTCAAGGAACTGATCCTGGAAAATGCTGCATATGTATCCATAGTGACAAAGTGACATATACATAGTCCAGACGTCTCTGAAACACTGGTCATGATCATGAAACTGGAAGGTGGAGAGATGGGCACAAGAGGAGAATGAGTAATTATGCTGTACTCTACACCCATACCAGAGAATCCATGGAGCATTTACAAGGTCTAGTACATACACTAATGTGGAAAAATCTGCCAGACATAATTTTGAGACAGGTTCTTATGAGTCACATGCTAGCCTTAAACTCACTATGTAGCTGAAGATCACCTAGAATATTTTATCCTCCTTTCTCTCCCTCTTGAGTGCTGAGATCACAGACTCACTTATACACACAGTTTATGTGATGCTGGGGATGAAACCCAGGGCTTTGTGCTACCCAAGCACTCTAATAATGTACCTTCATTTCCAACCCCTCCTAACTGTACTAACAGACAGCACCTACTGATGATGTGATATTTTCATCACTCTACACAGTGATACCTCATTGACATCTCACAGGGAACGCCACTGAATCCACCCTACTGAAGAGGAAACTGAGCCACAAAAGCCTTAGTAGTAACCCAAAACCATGCATGATAATGAAGTTGGGATTTAAACTTGACATTCTGATTCTGGAGACCAATAATTGGTGCCATGGGTTGGAGGTTAATTTGTTGGGTTATATGCTGTGAAAGTCACAAAACTACTATCCAGGTGGGGTGGCACTGGTAGAAGCAGATGTGTGAGTTCGAGGCTAACCTGGTATACAAAGCAAGTTCCAGGACAGCCAGTTACACAGAAAAACCCTGTCTCAAAAAAAAATCACAAAAGTATGCATTTTTTGTTGTGCATGAGTTTTGCTATTACTGTCCAGCAAATAACACATGGCACATTAGTAATTCAAGGTAAAAGATGGAATTGGATGCTTTAAATGAATGAGGCTCACATATTAATGTAATCATGAACTAATGGTGTAATTAAAATTTAATTTATCAAAACTAACCACCAGACCTCCCTGTGGGCATAGATGATATCTCTGTGTAGGGCTGGAAGTAAAATTGTGGATCTCCAGAATTTAAATTTGGAATGAAGAAAGCTTTTCCGAGACATCTGATCTGGCCTTCCTGTGCAGAACCTGCCCTGAGAGCTGGCTGGGCACGGACACTTGAATGGAAACACTGGTGGAGACAAGGAGCCATAGCTGGTCAAGTGGCTTGTTCTGAACAGAAAAAAAACAAACAGTGAGGCTCAGTGAGAAGCACAGGTTAAGCCAGAGGCTTAACTCTTGATTGCAGCTGGTACCAGCCATGGGAACTTAGCCAAATACTTTGGCCTCCCTGGTCTTGGTTTCCTGGTCTGTGAAGAGGGCCAAGATGCCTCCATAACATAGGGGTGATAGTGATTATGAGGGCATACGTGCTTGATCCAGAACAGTGCTACCAGAATCCACACACTCCCTTCTTTCCTCCTTCCTGTGGCTGTTAGAAGATCCTTCCCAACACAAGTAGAAATCCACCCTGACCAAGTCTAGTTCCACAATAGTATTCTGAGCCCAGGTATCTATGAATGAACAATTTTCTCTTCTGTCCTCTTCTTTCTCTCTCTCTCTCTCTCTCTCTCTCTCTCTCTCTCTCTCTCTCTCCCTCTCTCTCCCTGCTTTTGGTGTAGTGTTGTTGCTGCTGCTTCTTTTGTTGGTTGGTTGGGGGGTTTATTGTTATTTAGAGCTATTTAACCCAAGCTTCCCTTGAACTGGTGATTCTCCTGCCTCAGCATCCAGTGTTGGGATTACAGGTGTTTATCAACATGCCTAGATAGATAGGTGATTTTGTCTGCTTTTTTTTTTTTTAATTCATAAGGCCAGGTGAGGAGGTATCTCTCAAGGCCTGGGGTCTTCTGTGGACAGATAAAATTTTAAAAAAGCAATACACAATCCAAGAGATGCTATTACAGAAAAATCTAAGTACAAGCAATTCTGTGACACCTTCTACACCTGTGAAACTCATTAGATGTTAGACCTGGAGGTCTCATAACTATCTCCGAATCCCTCAGACATTCCATTCTTGTTGATGAGGTACAACTATTTTGCAGTTATGACAACTGCCAACAATTACATTAACACAAAAACTGCTTCTCACTATGCTATATATGAGACATTTGCAAGGCAGCATCTTTCCGGATGTGGGTCAATGAAATGGGAGAAATGACAGAGTTCTGGACACAGGATCTCCATACTCAGTGGACAGTCACAGGATGCAGTTATGGATATAATCTTGTTTAAAGTCCACAAGATTTCAAATAAGCACTGTGTGTATTCATATGCTTGATTTTATGCTTTGAATAGGCTCCCCAAAAGCATGTGTTCCAAACATAATTGCAATTTAATAGTTTTAAGGGATAGGACCCAGAAGAGGCAATCAGGTCAAAGGGTTCTGCCTCCACAAGTAGATCAAAGCCATTATCTCAGGAATGGGCTCCTTGTTATGAAGTGAGTATGCTCTTGTGCACGTGTGTATGGAGTAGGATGCATATGTCTGCATGTGTATATGAGAGTGATCTTGCCTGTGCACATAGTAAAGTGTGGAAGTCAGGGGTCACTCTCCAACTTAAATTTTGAGACAGAGCCTCTCCTCTGAGCCTGAAACTTGCCATTTTGGCTATACTGACTGGTCAAGGAGCCCTCAGGATGTGCCTGTCTCTACCAACTCACTCTCAACCTAGCACTACGGTACAAGTGTACGCTTCCATGACTGGCTTCCACATGGGTGTCGGGGATATAAGCTCAGGCCTCATGCTCACACAGCAAGCCCCTCCCTACTGAGCCATCTCCATAGGCCCATATTTGGTCCCCTCTTGCTCTTGCCCATTCTCTTATCTCTCTCCTCTCTCTCATTTGCTCTTCTACATTCTACCAGGAGATGGATGTAGCAAGAAAACCCTCTGTGAGTGGCAGTCCCTCTGTCTTGAACTTCTCAGATTCTGAAACTGTGAAAAAATGGGTTTCTTTTCCTTATAAATTTTTCAATATATTTTGCTCTGTTGTAATGGCAACAAAAGTAGAGGACACAGAATCTCAGCAAGACTAAGTGACCTGGCCAAGGTCACACATGTCCCAAGTGGAAAAGCAAGTTCAGACAGGAAAAGTGCTGACTCTATGGTGGAGATAAGTTTCTACAGCTACATGGATGCTTGCTGCACTCTAGCTAGCTTCAAAGCTGCCAGAATCCTGGGCAGCAGTTGTTCAGAGAGGTGAGACAAAGACAAGGACTTGGACGGAGAGCCAACTGTCAGCCCCTGTGCTGACAATAGGCACTCAAAGAGAGAGGCCTGAGAGTGGGGTTACAGATGCACAGGGGTCAAACCTTGAGGCATGAGGCAGAGGGGAAAGCATGGGCCCCACAGCCTGCCCTGGACAACCTCTGGTCTCTTCTACCTGGATGTGCCATAGTTCGGAGATTCTGCAGCCTTAGGCTTATAGCCTGCACCTGCTGCACTTTCACCAGGCTCTCTTCAGCCCAAGTTTCTGCCAATCCACACCCTACTAACACTTCAAAGAGGGGTACCTTGTGGAAATCAATGAGATCCGTGAGGGTGGCATGGCGATTAGGGTCCACTCCCAGAAAACTGTAGAAGTCCCCAGAGGCATCCACAAGGAAGTGCTTGAAGCCCCTCTGTAGGCGGTAGGACAGGGTGTAACCCCAGATCTTCTCACTGACCCGGACCAGAAATGCTCCCTCAGTCATACTTTCCAAAAGGTCTTCTGCATTCTCTCTGCTAATAATTCCTAATTTAAAAAAAAAAAAAGGAAAGGAAAGGAAAAAATTAAAAGGGCTTTATAGGTTCTGCACCTCCTTCTACTCCACTGCCAGGTCATCTCCCACCCCCTTCTCTCTGGCTCAGTTCACAGGCCAACCATGCTGTCTGAGATATGGGAAGGGAGGAGAAGGGCCTTAGGGGTTGGCTGGTTGCTGCCTGCTATGGCAGAGGTATACTGACCCAGAACAATCAGCTGTGAGCCTGAGGATAGCATTCCTACAAGAACCAGAGTGGAGCATGCTTTCCTCCAAATTAAACCACACTAATTTGGATTAATTAGGTAAGCAAGGAATTACTAATGAGCTGGAATTATAGCACCTATTGATTACAAATACTAGAGAGTCTTAAAGCCCAGAGTTAATGGCTAGCCAGAATGATGGAGAACCATGCTATAATGACCTGGTACAGTAGATGAAACCTGAATAGTGTTTTCTCTTAAGACAGGAGGGTCCAACCTTGTGACACTGAAACACAACATTGTCCTCAAAAGAAGTTCACCCAAAAATAATGCACAATCATAATGCTTTGAGTATGTTTACAATTTTCTTCATAGCTGTCCTGGGGTACATGCAGCCCCTGTGCATGAAGGAAGCTCCCTCTGGATGCCTATGCACACTCAGCACAAGGTTCCTTAGTGGGACAAATAATGAAACTCCATCTCACACAAGGACAAGAACTTTCTAAGGTGCTTCAACCTATGCCATGTGGTACCATCAGAGCATGGAGGTCAAGTCTGGCCTTGGAATTACTTATGCATTGGCAGCACTCCCTAGAAATGCTTTCATAAAGATGCCTTCATCCAAATGACTTGGAAAAGCCAAGTATTTGGTGGGTCAAATTCTGGAGATTAGGAAGATAGGAAGGGGAGAGGGGACCAGAAGAGGTAGATTTGTTCTTCAGCACCTCCCCACACCAAAGGATCCTCTGACAAACCATTAATTTCTCTGATGCTCTTTGATATTCATGTGATGATAACCCACATCTATTCCACAGGTACATTATGGCTTCCAAATCCAATAAAAAGTTCCAGATGTATTTGGTTGGTTAGTTGGTTTTGATCCTGGTAATAGTCGTGGGTTTGGTGGGTCTTCTGCTGTTTTGGAAGAGCAATAAATTGAAACACAGCCCCCTCTGCACACCTACTTACCTCCTTGACGAGGGTCACACCCTTTATGCTCCTTGTGCCTGAGGTAGGGGATACCTGTACCCTCATTGCCAATACCCCTTTTAAAGACAGTCAACATGCTGGAGGGCTACTGCCTACATCTTCTCACAGGACTCATAACAAATGGCAACCAAGCTGGCTAGCTCTCCCAAATCAGGCAAAGTGGACAGTCCAGGAGATAGAGGAGGAGAAGGAAGGCCTCCTAGCCACAGAACACCTAAAGAAAGTACAGTGCCCCATGCCAGAGCTGCACCATAGAGAGATCCCAAATAAGAAGCACAGAAGAATTGTTTTGTGGTTGTAGTTCCATCTTATCTAGGTCATTAACCCTCTTTACCCCTGGACAATATTTGATAACCTTTCCTTGTATATAGTCTTGTATTAGGTTAGAACATTCTTATTTAGACAAAAGGGGGAGATGTAGTGGATAGCTGTTCCAACCCCCCATTGAGGCTTTGGTAACTGTCACGCCTACGAGGCGGGGCCAAGAGAGGACCCTGAAGACCCAAGATCTGGATGTGCCATCTCTCTTGGTTCCTGGACCCTGGATGCTGGAGGTAGACTGAGCAGAGTTCTCCAGAAAACACTGCCGAACTGCGCCACGCCTTTCCTAGACCCTGCAGCCTACCTATCCCTTCATTTGTAAGCTACGCCACTAAATAAACCTCCCTTTTAACTACATGGAGTGGCCTTAATAATTTCACCAATAGTTAGTTTTAATTTTCAACTTGACACAATGTAAATCACCTGAAACAATCTAGATCAGACTGGTGGGTGTGCATGTCTATGCAGAATTATCTTGAATTCCTTAACTGATGTGGGAAGACATAGTTGGTATTTTCTTTGGGCTGCCGACCAGCTCCCAAATAAAGACGTGGAGACTTATTATTAATTATGGATGCTTGGCCTTAGCTTAGGCTTGTCCCACTAGCTCTTTTAATTTAATTTAACCTGTTTCAATTCATCAACATTTTGTCTCAGGGCTTTTTATCTTTCTTTCACTCTGTATGTTCAACTTTCCTGCTTCCTCTATGTCTGTCTGTCTAGCCCCTAGCATCTCTTTATTTTCTTCCTTTTCCATCTTCTCCTGAGCCTAAATTCCTCCTTCTACTTACTCTTCTTGCCCAGAAGTCCACCTATACCTCCTCCCTCGCTATTGACCATTTAGCTTTTTATTAGACCAATCAGGTGCCTTAGGCAGGTAAAACAGCAATACATCTTTACATAATTAAACAAATATATCACACCTTTTCATAGTTAAACAAATATTCCATAACATAAACAAATGAAATACATCTTTACATGGTTAAAAAAATGCAACACAATTTTGCATAGTTAAACATATATTCTGCAACAGGAAGACCTAGCAAGAAAGTGGGCCATATAAAAATAGAGTATAAAAAATAGAGTATAAAATACTGAACTGTATAAAATTAGAGAAACCTAACTCAGCACTAAACATACACACTTTCACTTATTTTCTACTCTTGACTGTAGATGTGATATAACCACCAGCTTCAAGCTCCTGGCCCTGATTTACCATAGTGATAGACTGTAACCTAGAATTGTAAACCAAATAACTCTTTATCCCCTAAATTGCTTCTTGTCCAGACATTCTGTTACAGCAACAGAAATGTTGCTAAAATAAGATTGTGCATCAGTTAGGGCCTTCCTATTCTAGGAACTATATCATTACTACATTTGTAAGACATAACATTGGTATCTCAGAAAAGTGAACTTGAGGGAGTTAGTTACTAAACAATCTACTTTAGGAAAACAGACAATGTATCCTAGACAGAAAATGAGGATCAGGAAAGAATGATGAGTACATGCTATGGTTCAGTCTAAACACAAACAACAAACCAACCTTACAGCATGATGAGAACAGACAGAGGAGTTTAAAAAGCTCAATTACAATGGATAATGAAAATGTGGTAGCTATACACAATGGAATTTTATTCAGCTGTAAAGAAAAAATGAAATGATGGAATTTGCCAGAAATTGGATGCTTAGACTGAGTGAAATAACCCAGTTCCAAAAAGACAAACATAAGTGTTTGTCCCACTCAAATGTGTATCCTAGCATCGAATCTTTAGATTTATATGTTTAATTTGGAATATCCCTAGAATCCAGGAAACTAGAAAGGGGTATTGGTGGGGAGGAGGAAGAGAGATCTTAAGGGAGGAGGTGTCCTGTTTTCTTAAACACTGTAACCAAGAGCAACTTGAGAAGGAAGGTGTCTCTTTTGGTTCACAGTTACAGTCCATCACTGAAGAAAGTCAGAGCAAGAACTCAAGGCAGGAACCTGGAGACAGAAAGTGAACAAGGAGCCATGGAGGAGTGCTCCCTTGCTCCCTGTCATTTGCTCAGCCTGCTTTCTTATACCAGGAAGAATCACTTAACCATGGGTGGCAATGTCCCCAAAGTGTTCACCCTGTTCTAAAAACTTGCTTACAGGCCAATCTGATGGAAGCATGTTCTCAACTGAGATTCCTCTTCCCAGATAACTTTAGTTTGTGTCGAGTTGGAAAAAAAAAAAAAAAACCAACAACAACTAACTAGGACAGGGGGATAGTAGAACACAAACGATATCAAGGAGGAAAGTGAAATAATGGGTAGGGAAATTTAGGTAGGTAGAGAGATGGTAGGGTAGGACAAAGGAGGAAGTGGTGGAGGGATAACTAACACTAAGATATTTGAAAAGGATATATGAAAATCCATTTTGTATTTCTTACTACACACACATACACACACACACACACACACACACACACACACACACACACACAAATGAATTTAATTGCTATTACCCTACACAAGGGTTAATGCTCCTCTAAGAAGCCACAAGTTGCCAAAGAGAAAGCCCAGTCAGGGCTATCCAGGAAGGCCCCAACATAATGCAGGCTATGACCACTGCCTTTGGTTGCCCACCAGAACTTGATTACAAGACCCTATTGCTGAAGATGGTACACACTTAGGTCATAAGACATGGAGAAATCAAGTTGGTACTCACCATGAAGCTTCCTTCCTGCTAGCTAGCTTTCATGGTATCAGGGGGTGCTATGTAGGCTGCTGTGGGGAGAAAGTCATCAACAGTCTTGCCCATTTGTTAACCCTGTAAACTACAATAATGACTAATATAACTAGATATGTCCATGAGTGCAATAGTAGCACAAATGTTAGGAGAATAACTTCTCTTTCTCATTTGGATTTAAGCCCACGGGAGGAATCAAAGGCCTGGTACTATACCTGGCCAAGAACCCATGGTTGAGACGCTTACAGGCCCCAGAGAAAAACTATTATTCTGCTAAATAAACACAGTATCAAACTACCCTCTAAATTTGTATCTTCATAACTGTACACTAGTGCAGCACTTAGATCACATCAGAGAAGTTTATTTGCATGGTAGATGGCAGCTATTTCAGAAACTCACAAATATTCAAAGTACAAGAGCAAAGTGTCAGTGAATCATTCAGCCACAAATGGGACATATTTATCACTCCCCCCCCTCCCCACCCCATGGTTCAGGTTTTGTCTTGGAAGAGGAAACAGAGATTGTGAGAGCAAGAGGTTGGGAAGGACCAGAGAAAAACAGTTTCCAGGTCTTGACAGGACCACTGCATCAAGAACTCAAGCACCTGTGGTTGCCTACAAAGATCAAGCTAGTCAGGATTCTAGCATGGAGTAGAAAGGGGAGCTCATGGGCTCCTACCCATAACTGAGGAGTTATTGACAGCCACTGGCTTCTGGTGAAGGGAGAGTCAGTTTTCTTTAAGGGTGTGGCCCCTAATAGGGTGATCATACCCCAGTTTATAGCCCACATCCAAGAGTATATGGACAGCACAAAGTGACTTGGTAAGTGTGTGTGTGTGTGTGTGTGTGTGTGTGAGAGAGAGAGAGAGAGAGAGAGAGAGAGAGAGAGAGAGAGAGGGAGAGAGAGAGAGAGTGTGTTGTGGGGGGACAGAGAGACAGAGAGATAGAGAGGCAGAGAGAGGGGGCACAAAGCTGTGAGGGAGTAAGAAGATGGGAGGGGGGTCTGGGAGGAGCTGGAGTGAACAGGAGTAAGAGATTACCTTGGTATTGTCTGTTGTGGTGAAGAGACACCATGACCATGGCAACTCTTACAGTTTCAGAAGTTTAGTCCATTATCATCATGGCAAGAAGCAAGGATGCACACAGGCAGGCATGGTACTAGAGAAGTACCTGAGACTTTTACATCCAGATCCACAGGCAGCAGGAAAAGAGAGACTCTGGACCTGGCATGTACTTTTAAAACCTCCAAGCCCACCCTCAGTGATACACTTCCTCCAACAAGGCCACACCTCCCAATCCTTTCCAAATAATGCTACTCCCTGATGACTAAGCATTCAAAAATATGAGTCTATGGGAGCCATTCTTATTCAAACCACCACAGAGGTGAATATGATCAAAATACATTGTCAGAGAGTCTCAAAGAACTAATAAAAATATCATATTTTAAAAGGGACCAATTATTATAGCAAAGATTTTAGTAGTAGGAAGCAGGATGATTCCAGATTTGAAGTCTTGTTTGTTTATATTAAGTTATATACTAACTTTATAATTTGTAGATACATACGATAAATCACCTAAATCAACCAATAAGGGACAGATAGTAACAGCACACAACCCCCAAATAATAAAAGCAGAAAATGAATGTGGGAAAGAATTCAGCGAAGTATGAAAGGCAAGATTGCCTAGAAAGTAAACACATATGACTCCTTTTACAACACAGAACTAAATAAATTCTTAGAGATTAGTAGACAAGCAACAAGTGAAGGGAAAAACATTATCTAAAGCATTTGGGACCATGATCCTACCTGGTATAAAAGCAGGTTCTGTGCTGACACCGCACACAGGGCCCCTCAAGATTGCTGTTGTGTCCACTCCTAACATTTTCTTTATGCCTTCAATGCCCTCAGTGGGCACCTCAACTCAACCTTGTACTTTCCAAGCTTCAGTGTGATAAGGAAATAAATTTCTGTTCCTTATTGATTACCCAGTCTCAGACAGTTTGCTAAAGCCATCCAAACAGACTATGACAATTTGCAATTACAGAAGACGATGGGAACAAGACACTAGCACAAGATTTTCATGGCATCAGAGCCTACAGAGGACAAAAAGAAAAGAAAGAGGGAGCGGGGGAGGGAGAAAGGAAGGAAGGAAGGAAGGAAGGAAGGAAGGAAGGAAGGAAGGAAGGAAGGAAGGAAGGAAGGGACAGATGGATCAGAGTTGGATAGAAAGCAGGAAGCTGACTAAATGAAACTAGTTAACTAAACGTGAACGCAAGAAGCCAAAGTGAAACCACCCAGGGCCACCTTCAACCAATAAAAATAAAATCAAAACTCAGCAAGATACAAACAAAAGTAAAGGGGAGAAATAGGTCCGTACCCACCAGAGGGAAACGGCAGAGCCTAGCTGTGGTGATTTGAATAAGACTATCCCCCATAGGTTCATAGATTTGAATTCTTGGTCACTAGGGAGTGGCTCTATTAGGAAGTGTGGCCTTGGAGGAGGTGTGGCCTTGTTGAAGGAGGTGTGGCCTTGATGGAGGAGGTGTGGTCTTGTTGGAAAAAGTGTGTCCCCTGGTGTGGGCTTTGAGGTTTCACATCCTCAAGCCAGGCCCAGTCTCTCTCTTTTCCTACTACCTGTAGATCTGGACATAGAACTCTCAATTACTCTCCAGCACCATGTCTGCCTGCATGCCACCATGCTTCCTGCTGTAGTGATAATGGACTAAACCTCTGAACTGTAAACCAGCCCCATTTAAATGTTTTCCTTTATTAGAGTTGTCATGGTCATGGTGTAGAATTTGGCTAAGACACTAAACATCTCAAAAGCCAGTTGCTCTGCCTATAAGCACTATGTACAGAAGAAGAAGCTCTGTGGAGCTAGAAATACTTCCCCTGGAAAAGCTCAGGAAAATGAATTTTACATAAAGTTAGTCACAGAGAAGTAACAAGGTCAAATCACAGAGAACACTATCGTGAGAGGAAAGGAATGACCAGAAGTTCTTCCCTGTGGGTGACACATGTTGGCCCTCTCTATACCTGCAGGTTCTGCAACCTCAGAAGACAAGATGGGGGACAGGGATCTACTCTGTACTGAACATGTACAGACGCTTTTCTTCTCATTATTTCCTAAACAATACAGCATAGCAACTGTGGACATAGCATATTACTGTATTGAGGACTGTAAGTCATCTAGAGATAACATATATGGGGAGATATACACAGATGGTATGCAAATACTACATACTTATAAAATGAACTTAAATGAAATTTGATGTTCAGATGGGACATCTGAAGCCAAGAACATGTGGATACCTAGAGGCAAATGTATATACAAGAACTCTTTCAACAGACCATGTTAAACTTGCCTGGCAGAATGGCTATTTGCAGGGAAGGAAAGAATGTGAGTGAAGAACAAAGACAAAGTTGAGTGTGTTGATAAATAGGGGTGGCCTTATTTTTCTGATAATAATTAGTTGTAGGGGTGAGGGAAGAAAGTGGTGGTTAATATCCTCAACTTTCAGCATTTAGGATTTTTCCTATTTTCAAGGTCCAGCCTCCTAAGGGGCCATCAGGTAAAGAGGCAAGAGGCCATCAATAAGGAGCATAGAATAAATGACTAGCTGGAACTGCAATCACATGACTGGCATTTATGAAATACTGTCATTATGACAACCACTGTGCTAAGAAGTCAATCAGCATTAGTTCCCAGAAGCCTCAGAATAATCTTTTGAGGAGGGTACTTTTATCCCCATCCCCCATTTTGTAGAGAAGAAAATGAAGCAGAGAGAGACTGAGTTCCTTCCCAAGGTCTCACAGCTAGTGAATGGCAGAGGTGGGATAGAGGAACAGTCTGTCAGTCTATTCTCCCCAGGTACAGCCCACAGCCTCCCATGCAGGAAACTGGAAGACTGTGTGAGTAATGTGTGGATTAGCATGACCAGTTCCTACCCCATGAAGACTCAACCAAGAAGTGCACAGAGGCCTCTCAGCTGGCTGAGTTCTATATGAACCAGGACCAGGTCTCTAGGCACAGACTAATAGGAAGGCTAACCACCCTTGAAGACACAATGCCCGAGGGTGTGATGTGGAGAGGAGAGAGCAACTAGAATCTACAAACAAGAAATTGAATCCATGTTTTGAAGTCTTTCCAGCACAGATAGACTCATCACCCGGGACCCAGAGATTAAGTTCAGTACTGCCTGTGTATCCAAAGAAGGTGATTCCAGGATCCACGTCCTTTTATACAATATGGCTTGGTATTTGCACATAAGCTGTGAAATCCTTCTGTATTGGGTGCTTTAAGTCATCTCTAGGTGGCTCATACTATCTAACGTAGTGACATATTAAGCAACAATGACAAAAATAAGTCTGTACATGTTTTATGTAGATGAAATCTTCATAGATTTAATTAGATTTTCCTTCCTCAGTTAGTTGAATCCCTGGAACAGAACCCACAGATATGGAGGAAATAAAGGGCATATTAAGTTAAACAACACCAGTGGTTCATGAAGGTTGTGACCACAGTGGGAAGTGGGGTGCTCTTGCCACCTTTGGGACACAAACCCAAATGTCACAGCTACAGTAATAAACTGAAGCCAACACCTCCATACCTACCTGGACCCTTAATAGGAATGAAGGAGGAAGGAGTCACCTGAATCTCCCTGCAGAGTTCAAAGCAGCCCAACAACTGCAGCGCCCTCTACTGGGCATCAGCAGAAAATGATAGTGACACTATCAGGAGACAAGCCCCCTTCCTTGGAGTTGCCTCTCTGCCCAGGGTTACTGGCTGCTGCAGAATGACAGTGCAAAAGCAGGGATGTTTGCTAAGTTAGAAAACAAGCCAGGCTAACTCTGCTCTCCCACCAGTAACACCTTACTGTCCTGAGGCTGGTATTTGCCGTCAACAACCCAGTGAAGGGGGCCAGCAGCATCCAGCTTCCTCCATTACTGCATCTAAGTACAGACTTAAGTAGACACATCCTGACACCCCCTAACCCTTGCCCCAAATCCCACCTGGATACTCTCTAGCACCATGAGCAAATTGTTCACTATCAAAATATTTGCTCAGCAGAAGGAAGGTACTTCATAGTCCCGAAAGTTGAAATGCTCAGATATACCCATAAATCTGCCAGTTAACACAGCCCCAAACCCGACCCAGGTCTCCATCTCCTCCTCAACCCCAATTCCATCCTTGGAAATCATTAGCTGGGAACTGAAGCCACCCAAGTAACCAAATGAGCTCTTTTTATTTCTGTCAGTGCCGCTCTCTGAGAAAGAAAGAAAGACGCGCAGGCAGGCCGGCTGCCCTGGTTCCCTTTTTATGAGTCTCAATTTATCTGACGTGCATATTTCTTAAAGCTTTTGCTGCGGCTTCGCCTCACCGGCTGACAACTCCCCCATTACCACTTAGCTATTTCTCATTCATTTTTGTGACTTTCCTTTCTTATTGCCACACTTTGCAGACAATATCATTAAGGAGGCTGGAGTTATTAAGCTCTTCATTCTCAACGGTTTCTCAAAGCATCTGAAAGCCACAGAGATTGTGATGAATGTGTTCGAACGCTTTCATTTTTTTATACCTCCAAATGAAATTGAACCATGGCTAACTGCTGAGACAAGGGTTTCAGCGGACAGGCTTCCTGGCTCCAGGTATATTTATGCGCAAGAGGGAATATCGTCCATGAATGTCTGTTCACAACTGACATGCCAGGTTCTAATCACTGAAGCCACTTATCCAGGACAGTGTTCTATCTCTGGAAAAAAGCACCTTAGACAGTCAACATATGAAGGGACAGGGTTTGCTTATGGTCAAGCAGACCAGCTTTAGGCCTCTGGAGGAAGAGCTGGGTGGCAGTGTTAAGAACGCATAGGGATGGAGGAACATGCACATCTGGAGAGGAAAGCAAAGAGGACTGATGGGCCCCCACCCGTCGTCCTTTTAAGGTCATACTCCCAATAGCCTCTCAAGGTTCATCTACCTCCTAAGCACACCATCCTGTGAACAGTCTTGATCACATGGGTCTTGGAGACAATGCACACACACATTTTTGTAAATGGGAACGAGTGACAGACACCACCTAGCAGAATGATTTCTGAAGCTGGCTATGGATTCTGTGTCGCACTTACCTCAACTGGATATATCCATCGATGGCATAATTACGTGGGTCCTGTCAGTCTTGTAACCCACCTAACTGCTTCAGAACAGCAGAGACTAACCTCACCCGCTCGGTCCTGTCTACCATCTTCTGGCAAAGAAACTGGGACCTTCCTTTGCTTTCTGTCTATACAATTTCAACAGTGTAAACTCTGCCTGTCCCTGCTCTAGAAAGTCTTAAGACAGCCCAGTCAGGCAGTTCATTTACTAGGCCAGTGATTGGCTTAGGTGTGATCATATGACAAAATCAGAGCCAAAACACACAAACAAAAATAATCAGAGCCAACAAAGCTGCCATTTGGGAACAATACTGGGGCTGGTGAACGAAAGCCCGCCCTCTCTGTTGCTGTACTTGAACTTAGGAGAATGTAGGCATGGCACCTTAAACGAGGGCTGCTTCAGAATGAAAGCAATGGTGACCCACTCATGGGGCTCAGAGGTAGAGAGGGGCCGGTGGCTGAAACACTCCTTAGGTCAGGTAAAGCCTGAAATGACCCAGCTGTGTGTGAACTTTTCAGTCATGTGAGCCGAATTTCTTTTTGGTTATGCTGTGCATTTTTCTATCACCTGCAATTGAGCATAAGTTCCATGAGGATGAGGGGGTGTGCCCTTTTGTTTATTACTTAGGTGTAGCAAGTAGTTATTCATTCATTCGTTTGTTTGTTTGTTTGTTTGTTTGCTCTGAGACAGACTTATTTGGCACAGAGCTTGAAAGACCAAAGGTCTAAGATTTCATCAACTGCACTTCTTGTGAATGCCCCTGGCTAGGAAACAACACAGTAGAAGAACAGAAATCAAATTTGTACATGTAAAAGAGATCACATGACAAGGCAGAAAGCCAAAAGTGGGAGACAGTCTTGCTCTATTCCACAGCAAAGCTCTCTCTGGGAACTGACTGGAGTTCTCTGAGTACTATACAGCTCCTTCCTGAGGGCTGTGCACCAAACCTCCCCTTTTCAGGGCTCTTTCCCTGACACATACTGACACAGTAGAGGGCAGGGCCCCAGCACAGTACTGTGCAGTCTCTACTACACTTTGTTATGACCCTGGCCAAAGCCCTGTGTCTCTGACCTCTATAACCACTTATTGCTATAAGCCTGCTATTTCTTAATTTATTGTTTGATGATGTGGGTTAATCAAATCCAGTCCCAGCTCCCCCTTCTTCAATTCCTCTCATATCCCCAGCATTTTCCCCTTCTAACTTTATGTTTTTTGTTTTGTTTGTTTGTTTGTTTGTTTTTGTAAATGCCTTAACATAGGGAGCCTGCTTCTCAATTTCCCTGTTCAGGTTACTCAATAATCCCCAATACTAGAAAGTACCTGTTTTACTGTGATTATTGCCTAAGGACTTCGCTGCCTACATAAAACTCAGCATACTACAGGAGTTGGGGGGGGGGGAATGGCATCAATCTCAAAAGAAGCTACCTGCCCCAGGCAGAAATACTGTTGTAAAATATTAAAGATGTGTTACATTTGTTTATGCTGTGGAACATTTGTTTTAGTGATGCAAAGATGTGTTGCATTCTTTTATGTTGCATTTGTCTTACTCTGTGAAGCTGTGTTACTGTGCCTGTCTAAAACACCTGACAGGTCTAATAAAGAGCTGAATGGCCAATAGTTAGGCAGAAGAAAAGACAGGCAGGGCTGGCAGGCAGAGAGAATAAATAGAAGAAATCTGGGAAGAGGCGATTGAGGAAGAGCAAAGAAGAAGAAGAGGACATCAGGAGCCAGCCACCCAGCTACACAGGCAGACATGGAATAAGAAGGAAAGAAAAGATATGCAGAAATAGAGAAAGGTAAAAGCCCAGAGGCAAAAGGTAGATGGGATAATTTAAGTTAAGAAAGGCTGGCTAGAAACAAACCAAGCTAAGGCTGGGCATTCATAAAAAAGAAAAAGTCTCCATGTCATTATTTGAGAGGTAGATAGCAGGCACCCCAAAGAGCCAAAGAGTAAAAACAACCAACTACACATGACAACTAAGGCAACCCACAGTATAGTACTCTGGAGGTCCACAGAAGCTCCCTCGTAAAATCTTACTCAAGGTCAGAGAATCTGAGCTTGCTTTACCCAGCAGGGCTGCATGATGGGATGATTTGGCCATGGGCATGATTACCAGGTGTTTTGAAGGGTCTACACTTGGCTGTATGTTGTGCTTTGATCTTGAAATGGGGAGGTCTTTTGCCTCACCCCTTGGCATTGTATAAAAAGCCCTTTGGAATAAACCTCAAGGCAACTGGCCCTTCTGAAGCTATCCTGTGTCTCTGTCTTTCTTATCATCTCTTTCCATCTTTCTATCTAATACTTCCTCATTCCTCTCTCCTCCCCTGAAGAACCCTTTGGCAGGTTGGAGCTGGACTCTGACAGACTCCCACACAGTACAACTAAGTGCCCCCTAAAGACACAATCATCTTTTCTACCTCAAGATGTCCAGGACCGATCCTAACCACTGTGTTTCTTGAGGTGATTTCAGAGTCTGTTTCCTCAGACTGGTGAGATGGTAAAATGACTGAACAGCAACATGATGAAAAGCTCCTCAAATTCTGAAGCCAGATTACCTGAGTGTGAATCTCTCCATGCCCATTTACTATTAGTGTAGCCTGAGGCAAGTGGCTCCAATTCTTTGGGCCTCCATTTCTTCATCTACGCAATAGCATGGCCAGCGCATGGTGATCTTACAGACATGACTAAATGAACGTATATGGAGCATAAAGAATGGTGTACTGTGAGCTCCATGTACAAAATGCTTTACTAAGCATTTTTTACCTACTCCATACAGTTATGTGAGGAGTAAATGAATAGCCAATGTGTATTTGACATAGTGCCAAAACAATGTTCAGAAAGCTATTGAAACATAAAAAGTCATCATACTCCCACCAGTGTGGCCAAACACAGCCCCAAAGATACAGCCCAGTGCATGCTTAAGAACAAGGAGTCACATGTCTGCTGACCTTGGAAGCCACTGAGTTAAATAACGCCTCTGTGCCTTTCAGGTACACAGCCCCATTTCATATGCAGGGCTTGGGAGCAGAGCTGGCACTAGAATTATAGACAGCTGAAAGGAAAGTCAAAACCTTAGGGACCTCAGTGCAATCTGCTTTCCTTAAGCAAAAGTAATATTGCTCTTTGTAATCCCTTTTGGGGCTATCTAACCAATGCACACTTTCAGGGAAAGAATGAAAACAATTCTTTTATTTCTTAGTGGGAATACCTTAAGCAAGAATGTTAGAAGAAGGTGAGATCAGAGCTCAGTGGAAGAATGTTTGCCTAGCCTGTGCGAGGCCTCAGATACAATCTCCAGCACTACAAAAACAAAGAAAATGGGTCAAATGACCTGCTCTTTTCACCTTTAAAAAGTTTTGCATTTGAGACAAGAACTGGTGGAAGATTTTTCTTTTCAAATTCTGCTCAAGAGAGGAGAGCTCTTTAACTTGACATGCATGTTAGCCCTCCAAATGGCCAGTGTTATACCTATGGCTTCTAGAAATGACTTCAAAATGATGATCATAATGAAAGAAATTTTTGATTTGTGCATTATTTTTGAAAGAGGAGGCTAAATTAGTATCATCCTTTGGTATAGTCACATGATGTCATCTTTACTTCTTATCTGAGTGATAAGATTGATTTACAGTGTGCCCTGGAGGTCCAAAGCTACCGGCACTTCAAGTCCCGTTGTTCACCTCCCAAGGCCACTAATGAAAGCTATGAGCCACCATGTTGATTATCACATCTAACAAGCAGTAGCATTAATTTGTAAAACTTAATATTTGTAACCCTTAGAAACAGACTATATGTTGTTACTGTCCCCAGCCCTGGTTGATGCTTCACATAAAATTTTAGTGCTTGAGTTTATTAAGTTTCAAACCTGGGACAAATGGCTGAGGTGCCTATTTAACATATCAAAGCAGACCTGGCCACAGGTTCTCCTAGCATCCCTCAGTCCCCACCTGTTACAAGGCCCTGTGGCCAGCATACCTCACCCCCAACCCTAAACTTCTCCAGTCCAGGGTCTGGGCTGCCCTTCTCTGTATAATCCATTTTTGGTTACCTGGCCTTTTCATATCCTCCTCTGGGCCTCCAGGCTACTGCACTGGTTCCCCTCTCTCTCCTCTCCCTTCCCTTCCCCCTCTCCCACATGGTCCAGCTCAGACTGGTCATGTCCACTCTGGACTTTCCCAGATGTCTCTGCCTCTGGCTATGTTCTCCCACATATCTATAATAAACCGTACCCTCCATCATACCTAGGAGTAGGCATGTCCTTCCTTTTTAATCACTTTTTTTCATTCATCTGATGCTGAAACCTGGGACCAATCATGTTTCCTTTCCTTTTCATTTCTTCCTCTCATTCAGACCTCTTAAACCTCAGCAACTCTTCCTGGCTTGATCCATAAACAGAAATATCCCCCCAAAGCCTCACTCCAGGTTCTTCTTTCCCACATATCTTGGAAGCTAAAGGCAAGCACCTCATGGGCTCACTCTTTCCATCTGGTTTCAGAACAAACTGGCCATTCCCAGAGAGCTCCTCAAGCTATGTTAGGGGATCCACATCAGCCCTGCTCTGCAAGGTCATGGGTCAGGGAGAGTGAGAGGCAGCTTGTACCAAAAGTATAAATCTCAGTAAGAGTTTATAAATCCAAACAAGACTTTTGGGGAAAAAAAATCCCAATACCTATCTCTGGATAGCAGAGAATTCAAAGGGGAATGAAATACTCAGAAAAGAATAGATAAAATCCTGTGTCTTGTTAGACCCCTTGTGTTTACTGGTAGGGAAAGATTGAGTCAGTTTCTCCAGCTTTCTGGGCCTCATGGTGGTCACCTGTAAAGGAATATCCATGTCCAGCTCAAGGAACCATTCACAGCGGTGTGAGATGGTGTATATCAGACGACAGTATAAGAAAAACACAAGGGACTGCGTGGAAGTGGCACATCAGAAGGGTGGGCAAGGAAAACCACCCTAACTTCTAGGCTCCCTGGGGACGGCACTGCCAACACAGATGAGGAATGCCAGCCCCATACTTCGTGGCTGTAAGAAAAACTTAAGCACCATGCCAGTAACATATCACCTGAGTGAAGTCATCCCAACTTAAATTAGGGTGTGTCCACACTTGGGGCACACTGCCAGCATCTGAGCAGAACTCAACAGGACTCACTTACCAATGTCATGCCCATCATCAACCAGATAGCCTTTTTCTGTGCTAAGCCCTAAAGGCAGTAGCAAGGCCACTAAGCATCATTGCCAAGACAACAAACCATGGAACATATTTTAAGTCTTTTCTAGAAGTAAAGCTAAGGAAGAGAAATGTGTTCTGAATGAGCCAATGTTCAGACAGAGAACACTCAATAATGTCAGGCACACACTGAAGTCCAAAAATAGCTTTTTCCCAGAGCCAGGCTTATGTGCTGGCACATCTCAGGAAAAACTTCAAGACTCTCATAATTCTTGGGATGCGGGCAATGAGCAAAAGAGAAAGGGATTGCTTTTCTGCTACTCTTTTTAACAGAGGGCTGTTTAGCCTCCCAGGCTGGTTCCAGAGGGAAGACATCTCCACTCCACTCGTCCTCCCATCTGTGCTCTGGGCTCTTTTCTCTACACCATATTTCCTTGAAGAGGTAAAGTCTCTTCTGGTAGTTGATCCCACACCCCAAGACACACTAGTACTGGCACTTCCATATGGCTCCTTTGGGGGACAAGGCATCTTTCTTGGTTTGATTTGCATAGGTATCCTGTGAAGTGCATGTTATAATGTCAACTTCGCAAACAGAGTTAAATGACATACCTAAGATCAGAGAAGGACCCTGTATCTTGAGATCCCTGTGTGTCCTGCTGTTTATATTTCACCACAACACATCTAAATGTCTGAAAAAACAGAAGAACTATAAATCACACTAGTCATTCTTCACCTGCAGCAAAATCCAGCTGAACTGACTAGGGATGTCTCTCCTAGGAAAAGAATAGAAATACATCACTTCAATTGTGATATATTTTATCATTGCCTCAAATTCTTCTTAAGTCACTGAGTCCACACCCTTTGATACATGACTTTGAAGTTTTTACAAGAAAGAAGAACAAGAAGGAAGAGGAAGAAGAAGGAAGAGAAAGAAGCAGAAGGAGGAGGGGGAGAAGAAGAAAGAGGAGAAGGAGAAGGATAAGAAGAAGAGGAGGAGGAGGAGGAGGAGGAAGAGGGGGAGGAAAAGGAGAAGGTGACAAATTGTGGCCAGCAGTATGAAGTAGAATTGACAGTGTACTGGTCCTAAACCTAGACTCTAAGAAACTCAGATGCTGCCCATCATTCTCTTCCACCTACACCATCACAAGAACATAACAACTAAGTGAACCCAGTACTCCCAGAAGATGAGAGCTACATGAAGTAGGACCTCCACCAAAGGCATGAGCAGAGTCCCTGCCAAGGGGGTTAACAGACTGGTACAAGCTACCCAGGGGATAAGCTCTCTGTCTCTGTAGGGACTGGTACAGAAAGAGTCCCACATACCCGTCAGGAAACCCCCACATTGGGAAGGAAATTGGGACCTTCCAGTTATTCTCAACTTTAGCATTTTAGAGATAAACAAGGTACACACACACAAAAGTCTCAGGAGCCAAAATTGGGCTGCTAATGTTCTGCTTTTCCTCAAAAGTACAATATATTAAAGTAACCACTGTTAACTATCACCATCAATTCATAAAAGATGGGGCATTTTAACACCAAAACTGAAAAAGAATATAATCCTAAAATATAAATATAGCCCACTCCTTTCTAAATGAAGGAAGTTTGCTGTCCTCCATATATGAGCTATTTTCTTTTATTCTGTCACAGATCAAAGAAAACTTGGTCACTAAATAGTTCTGTTCTGCGTGTTAACAATTTTCCTACATGCTTTATGGTAGAAAATGTCAGCAGAACATGAAGTCAGTTACATAAATTTTAAGACTTAAAACTCGGTTCTTTTTGTTCTGTGACAACATAAAACTTACTTTTTTCTCCATTGAAATAGAAAGTAAAACTAAAGATAAATTCCTTTTCCCTAGCTGGATGTCTGAAGGCAATATGGGTGACCAACAGCTCTATGGTTTTTAGTCACTGCTGAGTATGTACAGGTAGTGTTTCTATTAATATGCAAAGAGCACAGGTTTCATTAAGTTGTACCAAGTGACCTTTCTTGAATGGACAGTCTACTGTAGTAATATTTTATTTGGGCTCTAACAAATAAAGTTGGCCTGGAGATCAGAGTACAGAGCTAGCCACTAGTTAACCATAGAGGTCAGGCAGTGGGGGCACAAGTCTTTAATCCCAACACTAGGAATGTGGAGAAATAATATAAGGCAGGAGGAGACAGGAGCTCAGCCCTTTTAGGTCTGAGGATTTGGTAGAGGTAAAAAGTCTCTATAGTGGCTGGCTCCTTTACCTCTCTGATCTTTCAGCATTTACCCCTATATCTGACTCTGGGTTTTTATTATTAAGACCAATTAAAATTCACGCTACATCTGGCACCCAATGTGGGGCATGAACTCATGAAAAAAGTTGCTTGCCTGTGGCTTTGCACAGGCTGGAGCTGCATGTGCCTGGAGTCACTGCTCTATCAGCGAGGTTCTCCTCTCTTTTTTCCCTAAGCCTCTGAGCAAGTTTGGGATTTTTCTATTACAGCCTCTCTGCAGCAAACTCAGCACACAGGCATTTGGGCTCCAAATGCTGCAGGAGTTAGCTGCTTTTGCACATTCCCCCATGAAGGTGGCTCTTTGGCTTCTTCTCTCCCAGTGGGTTGTGGACTTTCCCTGGACCCTTTCCTTGGGCTGCTGCCAAATTTGGTATCTGCCTTGACAACCCACTCAGGCTTATACTGTTCTACACAGCAGCAGTCAACCTCACATCTTCACCATCATCATCACATCATCAGCAGATTTGGTGAGACAATTGGGATTTCTTAAAGGGGTGAATTAGTTAAAAAAAAAAAAAAGATAAAGAGAGAGTTTTTCCCATGTTAAAAAATGGGAAACACTATTACAATGGAGGAAATTACGTCTTTGTAAGATAATACACTGGACAGTTTGAAAATGAACAATTAAATGAGAAGATAATTAATTTAGATGGGATTTATGTAATGTCAATTATAAACTATTGATTTTATCATTTTTTGTTTTATCACTAAAAAAATTGGTTAATATGAGTGCTAAGATACAAATTTTAGAAAAACTTATTAAAACAGATCACAGAGATATTCATACCCAGACAGAGGAATTTAAAGGAGAACCAATCTCATTGTTGTATTATAAGATTAGAGAGGAACAGCCTAAGGTTTTCCAACAAACAACTTTAATTTATCCAGTAACCTTACAGGAATTGCCAAATGATAGATATCCCCAAGAATGGGTACGGACTGATTGGACTCCTGTTGGAATGTTAGATTTAAGGAGATTTAAGGAAGTGATAGTCTCATATGGCATGCATTCACCTATTGTCAAGCAGATGTTAAAATTGTGGTCAACTTGTAATAGAATTATCCCACAAGCCTGAAGAGACTTGATTACAGCAGTCTTGAAGACTGGTCCTCAGTTATAGTGGAGGACCTGGTAGGAAGATGAGACTAAGACCATTGAACAATGAAGTAGGACTAGAGGTATCAAAATCTTCCAAGACCAACTTCTTGGAGAGGGAGATTATGATAGTGTACAAAGGCAATCTCTATATGGTGAGCACACCTTTGCTTTACCACACAGCAGCCTTGAATGCTTGGGGCAGAATTGAAGAAATAGGAAAGAAAATTGAGTCATTCATCATAGTTAGACAGGACCCAAAAGAAAACTTCACTGATTTCTTACAAAGATTGACTTCAGTTGTAAATAGAATGATAGCAAATTCAGAAGCTAAACAAACAATAATTGAATCTTTGGCTTTTGAAAGTGCTAATGCACAATGCAGAAGTGTAATTAGGCCATTAAAGGCAAGATCACCACCCTTAGAAGAATGGATCTGAGATTCAGTCAATATTGAATCTCATAACCATAATGATACTGGGATAGGAGAGGTAATTTCCAGAGGTTTGAAGAAAAATTGAAATGTCAGGTGTTTCAATTGCAGTAAACAAGGTCACCTAAAAAGGGACTGTAAACAGGGCATTCCTAGAAACAATGTTTTTTCTAAGAATAATCACAACAGAATGCCCCCCCCTTTCTGCAGTATGTAGAAGATGTGACAAAGGCAGACATTGAACTAATGAATGTAGATCAACAAGGGACAGTCAAGGTAACCCTTTGCCTCACAGGCCCCCATATCAAATTCGGTTCAGTAATTTCCTGTCATCATGGAGCAAACTCCTTCCAAGAGCAATTAAAGAACCTAATGCCTATTGTAAAAAAAAAAAAAAAAAAAAAAAAAAACTAAACTTCTCTGGAAGATAGAACAGCTTTTTCAAAGAAAACAAAAAATTTCAGGAAAAACCATAAATCAAAATTGATAAAGATTAGATTTGAACAAGAGAGACTTCTTGATTAGAAGAGGTGATAGCTCATCAAACAGCATGGCTGTTCAATCTAAACTAACCTATAAAACTAACGAATGCTTTTCATTTGATCAGATATAACTTGCTATAAGGGAACTTCCCCAAAATTAGGTTTGGGGAAGGGTTTTGTTTTTGTCTTTTCAGGAGAATGAAAGCATCCAGCTAAGGAATCTGAAGGTCACTGGACATATGTGACATGTGAAGAAAAAGGATAAATCATACACACACACACACAAAATGTCCCAAGAAAAAGAGTAAATTGGCCTATTGATATTTCATATTTTCAACAGGATAAAATTCCATAAATCTTCTAAACTGTTTTTTTTTTCTTTTCTCCACAGACACACAATGCAAATAGTCTTTTTTAGATCCAGTTCAATTAAAAATTAAAGCTCGCTTTGGAGTTGGAGTATGGTTTTCTCCTTCTCTAAGCCCAAGCATGCTTGTTAAAGTAAAATCCAAAATCTCTGTCTCATATCAGAGATATGGGTCAATCTGATATGGGACAAAAGAAAAACAAAAATTAAGGAATTATTTTATTGCCACTAATTTCATAATCCTTTGGTTTTATTTTGACTCTTTAAAATTTTTTCATGGGGTTAAGGCTAGAGGGGAGGGAGGAGGGAGGAGAGGGGGATCTGTGATTGGTATGTAAAATGAATAAAAAAATTCCTTAGTAAAAAAACTTTTTCATAATCTATGAATATTATCTCAAAATTTATAATATATATATTAACTTTTTGTCATGATATTAATTGTCATATAGAATACTAACTAATTTTAGAAAAAGACTTCATCTAGCTTCCTGTACATGATTTCAGGTTTGAGTCTCTATCAGGTAACTAGGAATTAAGTTTTTGTACTCTGGGTGTACATAACAAATATTGATCCTTTAACCTCTTCAAGATCTGCTGCATATGACATTTAAAATGTTTAAGTTTTTGGCAGTGAACCAAAACCATGCCTAACAGCGATCTTTGAAGTCTCCAAAAGGAGGATGGTACCCCACAACAACAATTCCACCAGGATTATGATAACACCACTAAGCTGAAAAACACCACCTAAAAATCAGCTTTGGACTACAAACTGCTCAGGACAATTTTGAGGTGGCTAGCTGAGATGACCCAGCCTCACAGATTACTCTAGCCAAGACTTGAGACAAGCCCTACACTTTTCCATTATGCAGAGACTGGACAAAAAAAATGATCAGCTACCTCTCCCAGGATTTGACAATTAACCCAAAATTTTTCTTTTCAGGATCCCCTAAATATGCCATCACCGCCAGACAGCAGGAAGTAATTTTAAGAAAATGACACCCATACTCCCAAGAAGTTGGGTAGGTGTTTTTTGGTTGTTCAGTGGGTTATGGATATTTGTCATCATTTAGGGTGGTTGGTTACAAGTTATTAGTAATGATCAGTAAAAAGCTGAAAAAAAAGAGATTAGATTCAGGGTTCTTGTTTTGAAAAGAAAAAAGGGGGATATAGAAATGATAGGATAAAAGCGTAGATTATTGAATCTACTTTTAAAAAGCAACTACTTGTTTTAAATATTTTACATTGATATGTATTTTTTATATTGATACAAATTTGAGATTATTTTTTAGAACATACTGTACATATATTTCTAATCTTGTTCAAGGTATTATACCTAAACAGCTTCTTTAACAATGTAATGTAAATTTCTAGTACATAAAAGTTATTATTACAAACTATTTAGGATAATAAAGAAATGCAGGTTAGTTGTTAGTCACCTATTACAATCAAATTTGTAGACATGTTAGGTATGTTTTCAAGGTCAAACAGAGATATATCTTAGGTAGACAGGTGGTCTTCAAATACTTCAGAGTTCTATAGAATATGGCATTTAAGATGTTTTAATAACATTAGTTAGTTTTTTTTAATGACAATGAGACATGTCTGCTCCTGGTAGCACCAATCTACTTCGGAGAAGATGATGGGCATCAAAGAAGCTCCACATGGAGTTTACTTTCTTTGTGGCAAAAGTAAGCCACTGGGAGAGAAAGTGCTCTTGCCTTGACTACTGACAGTATGCTGTCCAAATTGGACAAGCAAGACACAAAAGAAAATGACTGTAGAACCTTGCCAAGACAAAGTAGGACAGTCCTTCAGAAAATCCTGTTTCACAGATAAGTCTATCTTATAAGTCAGCTATGCTAGGCTGGTAGGCTGAAGATGGATACTCCAATGTCACAGAGGAACCTTGGGTGACTGTCCAGGCAGCCAGCTGTTTCTGTCATTTCCTACATTTTTTGGAAGTTGCTTGCTTGCACTTCCTGCTTACTTGGGTAATATTTCTCTCTCAAGTCTGATGGAGTTGAAGACTTTATAGTTGTAGTTATAGTCTTGCTTGTTACCATATTCAAAAAAGAAATTCAATAAAGGGGTATAAAGTATATAGGATTGAGAGACATTAAAAGATAGTTTTGGTAGTACAAATTAGAATAAAAAGTGAATTAGGTACAACCTTTTGGACTCACCAAAATAGGATAGATAATGGAGTATTTTCTCTGAATTTGTCAAATGTTTATAGACTAGACATTGTTAATGTATTTATGGCCTGTGTATATTGCATATAGTTATTGTACTTATTGTATACAGTTTTTCTTATTAGTTATAACCTTCTTTTTATTTTAGACAAAAAGGGGGAGATGTGGTGATATTTTATTTGGGCTTTAACAAACAAAGTTTGCCTATAGATCAGAGTACAGCACTAGCTACCAGTTAACCATAGAGGCCAGGCAGTGGCACACGCCTTTAATCCCAGCACTAGGGAGGTAGAGATAGTAATATAAGGCAGGAGGAGACAGGAGCTCAGCCATTTTCGGTCTTCAGTTGAGGTAAAAAGTCTCTCTAGTAGCTGACTCCTTTACTTCTCTGATCTTTCAGCATTTACCCCTATTTCTGACTCTGGGTTTTTATTGTTAAGACCAATTAGAATTTGCACTACAGTTTACCTAATGAAAGAGACCAAGTCAGTCTTTGTACACAAAAATAAAAATTGAAACACTCTAAGACCTTCCAAAAAATGATAAATTTGATCACTTCAACTAACCTTCTCCACTGGCTGCCAGAATCACATCTGAGCAACCAGCAGAGCCACCAAAACCCTGCTTCATGGGACATTTGAGCTGTACTTTGCACCTATCTGAGATACCATAAGCTACTTCCATGATGATAATAACGTACATATGAGGGGGGAAAGACAGTGGCCCAAATCAGGGGATCCACCAAGGTCTTCAGACCATACAATATAAGAAAAGGCACTGAGTCTCTGGGACCAGCTCCAGGGACACATGGCCAGGTCACCTGTAGCTTGAGTTTTCTCTCCGGGTCCCACCAAGCAGTCCGACAGCCCACTTATAAAATAAACACATAGACGCTTATATTGCTTACAAAATGTATGGCCATAGCAGGCTTCTTGCTAACTGTTTTTATATCTTAAATTAACCCATTTCTATTAATCTATAAGTTGCCACGTGGCTTGTGGCTTACCGGTATCTTAACATGTTGATTCTCCTCACAGCAGCTGGCAGTGTCTCCCTGCCTCAGCCTCCACTTCCCAGAATTCTCTTCTCTGCTTGTCCCACCTATACTTCCTGCCTGGTTACTTGCCAATCGGCATTTTATTTATACAGAGCGATATCCACAGCAGTCACCCATGAATGTTGACTGTGCTTTCTCTGGGCCATGAAAAGCCATTCCATGATTCTGCTGAATATGTGGAGGCCTAAGAGAAAGAAGATTTCCAAAAGTGGCAAGTAGCTATAAGAGCCAATTTATTATTCAAAACTCTCAACCACACCATAGACACCAGACACCAGGCTGCCTCTGGTCAATGACACCTATGCACAATCACAGCAAGTGTCTGTTCCATTCAGAAACTTTGGAACTACTGTATGACCCACTAATTCTTTCCTTTCCCTCTGCCATGAAACCATCAGATTTTATGAAACCAGAAACCAATAGAAACAAGACTTCAATCTGATGCCTAGATGTCTATAATTAACTTCCAACAAGCATAAGACAGAAGTATAAATTAACCCTTAGTTGGTAGTAGCCACTGAGTTTTTGGGTGCCTGTGTTCTGAGATGCAACAAAGCCTACATACACATTGTGATGAACACAGTGTGGATGTCATAGTGGTCTTCTAGAAGTCAACAAGAATGGTGGCAGTGGAAGACGGAAAACTTTTCTTGGCTGTGTTTCAGCACCTGACCTCTGGGCAGTTGGAAGGCAGAGGTGACATGTGAACACACAGGTGCCTAAGACATGGATCCTGCCCCTGTTGAACATATCACCAATTAGAAAAACAAGGCATCCCTCTCTTGTGCCACTCTGGGTTGTCAGATTATTGCTAGGCACTGTAGTGGGGGAGAATCATACAGTTACCAGGGTCCAGTGCTGAGTATCAAGAAATATTATATAGGACTGGAAAGCCTGGGATCCCACCCTAACTCTGACAGGTTGCGCCCACCTTTGGCCATTTCTCCACAGATGCCTACCAGGGCAGGCACTGGGGAAAATAGGCCAGGCCCTTAGCTTTCCAAACTTACATTCATATAGGAGACAGACAATGAACATTAAGAAAAATACTAATGATATAAGGGAGCTATTTAAGAATGACACAAGACAAGCCGGGCGGTGGTGGCGCACGCCTTTAATCCCAGCACTCGGGAGGCAGAGGCAGGAGGATCTCTGTGAGTTCGAGGCCAGCCTGGTCTCCCAAGCGAGTTCCAGGAAAGGCGCAAAGCTACACAGAGAAACCCTGTCTCAAAAAAAAAAAAAAAAAAAAAGAATGACACAAGACAAATTGACAGAGCTTGAATAAAAAAAGCTTTGGAAAAAAATCCAGGAAAGGCCTCTCAGAGGAGCGGATATTGCAGATGAAAAGTAAGACTGTATCTGTCAAGCAAAGAGCTGGGGAGAGACAGCAAAGGCAGGCAGCATAATCACAAGGACAAGGGCCTGAGCTGGAGAGGAGGGTGCCTCACTTAGGAACAGAAGAAAAGGCAGAGCTCTGGGCAAGGTAGGCACAGATGATTGACTTCGGGTTGGTGTGGGGAACTACTTGTCACCTGAGCCTTGTGGTTCAGAACAGGGTTTAGAGGGGCTTTTTGTTTTGGTTTGGTTTTTGGTTTCAGTTTTTGGTTTTTTGAGTATATAAAGGGAAGTGGGGGATAACACAGCAGAGAAATGATGGGATCTGACTAAAGAATTCCAAAATGCTTTGTGAAGGATGAGCCACAAAGAAGACAAAGCAGTGAGGACACTCCCAAGGCCTGGACTGGAAGCGCCATCACCTGTGTGACCTTCAGAGACCTTCAATGCTGCATCTCAGCTGCCTGCTGCCTACAACTCAGAGTTCACGTGCTCTTTGGGCTCCAGCAGGCTAAAGTAAAGGTGTAGATAGCTTTGCTCAGTTAGCACGTTTTCCTGCTAAGCATTTCTGGTGCCTCCCCAGAGCTGGAGCCATGGCCAGTACATGCCCATGAGGGTTTTCTTCTGCCAGCAGTGAATCCACTGTCAAGGCACTAGATTCTACACTCACATGACACCAGGCTCGTCCCTCCAAGTAGATAGAATTGAGAGTACATAGAAGCTGGTCTGAAATAGAAGGGCAGTTTATCACCAAGACAAACACACAGGAAATACAGGCCAAGACAAAGGCTCTTCCATTCACCAGGAGATTTGACAATAGGGTAGAAGATGCAGGCAAAGGTAATAACTGAGGCAGGGAAGTTGGTTCTGACCAGAGAAACCCCAGCTCTCCTAACCTGAGCTAAGTGCTGCTTAGGGAAGGAAGGCTCGGGGAGCAAGACCAAGTTGCAGAGACTTGATGGTTTGGACTAGACTGCTGGATTATAAGAGTTCACACGAGCAGAGAGGAGACCCTCCTAGACCATCCAGGCCTCAGTTAACCTGCTAACTGGCCAGAGGACCATCAGTGAGCTCAGTCAAGATCTTGTAACCTAAGCCAGAACTGCCCAGCCAATTCAGACACACATGAAGAAATAATAAAGGTCTACTTGCTTTAAGGTACAGTGCCTTCAAGTGTTTGTTATGCAGTGATAGCTAACTGATACTGAGGGAACTCAAAGCCAGTAGCAAGTCTTTAGCAAGTCTCTGGTGAAGCCACAACCCTATTTGTTTCCCTACTTGAAGCCATTGCATATTCAGATCACTAGACTGAGGCTATGGCCCTTGTGATTCATTCTTGGAGTTAACTTTACACATCATCTACTATCTTTAGAAAACTTCCTCCTGTCTTTGAGCCTTGGTTCCTTATCTGTAATGAAGGAATTGAAAGATTTCTAAAGAGCCTCCTAGTCTGATACATTTGAATGACTCTGAACTCTTCATTCATCCATCTGTCATCTAACCAAAAAGAATTTTTTTTTCAGAGCGAACAGCCTGCTGTGGCAATGGCTAAGAACAGAGTTGCAGAATCAATCTCACAAGATGTTGGCCCTGATAACCAATAGCCTGGGACCAGTAGCCTGAGACTCACTGTCTTGTGAGTACAAGGACAGAACTTTGTCGATGACTTGACAGTCAAAGAGGCTAAGTAGCAACAGCAGTGGGTGGGACTCAAGTTCACTACTGTTCAGAAGACAGAGGGGACGCATGTCTAGTATCCCAGTGACTCTGGACTCTAGGACTCTTGTCAAAAGTGTTGGGGGCAGAATTGAGGCAGCATGGTCGCCAAAGTCCTCCACACCCCTGATTACAGCCATCCTCCAAGACCTCCCAGACTTCTTCCACTTGAGAAAGAGTTGGACATGTCAGCATCATCTGCCATGGGGCCGAGAAAGTGTACTACCATGAAACCAGGGAGCAATGGACTTGGTGTTCCTCTCGAAGCCAGCTCGGCGAGGCAGCTGTTCCTCCTTGAACCAGCGCACGATGACTTCTCTGGAGAGTGGACGCAGAGGACGCTCCCAGGTCCTGCTGGGAAGAAAGAGATAAAGGGAAGGGGGAATAAATCAGAGAGGAGGGAGAGAAGAAAGAAAAGGATAGGGAGGAAAAAGGGAGGAAGTTGAGTGGGAATAGATGGCTCAGCAAGTAAAGGCACTTGCTGCCAAGTCAGACCATGTGAGTTTGAACCCAGGGACCCACATGCAGAGAACTGACTCTCACAGGTTGTTCTCTGACCTCCATATGCATGATCTAGCATGTGTATGTGTACATGTACACACACTAAATAAATGAATAAATAAAGTTTTAAAAGCATAGAAGGGGGAGACATTTCTGACTATACTTCCAGATTCAGAAAACACATAAGAAATTTATCTTATAAAAATCAAGCATTTCTGGCTGGAGAGATGGCTCAGAGGTTAAGAGCACTGACTGCTCTTCCGGAGGTCCTGAGTTCAATTCCCAGCAACCACATGGTGGCTCACAACCACCTGTAATTAGATCTGGCGCCCTCTTCTGGCTTGTAGACATACATGCAGGCAGAACATTGTATACATAATAAATAAATAAATCTTTAAAAAAAAATCAAGCATTTCTGCATGCTACAAAATTCTACCTCCAAAAATAAAAAAATAATTGACAAACTGAGAAAAACGATGTGTCACAATTTTTCCCTAGCTTAGGGAGTTCCTAGAGATGGATAAAGAGAACATGGATCACACAGTGAAAGGGTGACTGGACAAGAGAAGAGAAGGAAATACTGTGGCCCTTCAACATATATAAAATGTTTAGTCTGGCCCATAGACATATGTAAGTATTTCAACTTACTCCAAGACATATTTTCTTACACAAAACAAGATTGGCAACACCATGGGCCAGGCTAAAGGATGTGAAGATACAAACATTGGTAGCAGCCATGCAGGGCCAGTGAATTTCCAAAGCACACAGCCCTTGAACAAAGACCCTACTTGGGAGAATATCTTTGCAGATCATGGTTTCCCAATATAAAATTAATTTCCATGAGTTATACACACAGGACCTGGTTGATGATTGCAAAAGAAGTGAAATAGCAATGCCCACTGATAGAGTCCCTGATAACTAATAGCAAATCTACACTGCAGAACACAGACAGCCTTTAAAGAAAAGAGGAGAATTAAGGTTGTTTTGGTTTTTTGTTTGTTTGTTTTTGTTTTGTTTTTTAATGTTGGCAAGTGCCCAAAGAAGTCCAGGGGTTGGGATGGAGTATTGTAGAATATTATTTTAAGATGTGTTATATTTGTTTATGCTGTGGAACATTTGTTTAATGATGCAAAGATGTTTTATGTTGCATTTGTTTAACTCTGTGAAGCTGTGTTACTGTTCCTGTCTAAAACACCTGATGGTCTAATAAAGAACTCAACAGCCAATAGCAAGGCAGGAGAAAGGATAGGCAGGGCTATCAGGCAGAGAGAATAAATAGAAAGAGAAATCTGGATGGAAAATAAGAAAGAGCAAGAGAACACGGACAGGAGGAGGAAAGGAGCCAGCCACCCAGCTACCCAATCAGCAACAGAGTAAGAAAGAAAAAAAGATATACAGAAATAGGAAAAGGTAAAAGCCCAGAGGCAAAAAGTAGAAGAGATAATTTAAAGTTAAGAAAAGCTGGCAAGAAACAAGCCAAGCTAAGGCCAGGCATTTTTAATTAAGAATAAGCC